>SNQJ01S0009832.1:5954-33637 GCA_010110895.2 Picea sitchensis
GAGCTATGAATCCACAAGGATGATTATAGGGTGTCAGTCTGCTTCCCAAACCAATCATCACTCAAGCTTGCACATGTTTCTCAAAACACAACAATCCAAAGTACATCGACTCTCTTCTCTCCAACCTACACCACCCAAAGACAATGAACCCCCTTCATTGTTACACAATCCCTTAGGTTGTCCACTTCTTTCCAGGGCTCCACTGCATCTGGTCAAGAATCTCCATGTTGGGACTCTCAGGATTCACAACTGTGAACAAACTTTAGCACATGCCAATGCATGTCAGACATGCAAGAATTAATTCATGGTTGGAATGCACCAGTAATCACTACATCCAATCAACAATGGCTCATTTCCCAACAATTTTTTTTTCCTTCCCCATCCAAGGTCAAGGATGAATGAGAAATAATAAATTAGTGAAAGAGTGAATGGAGAGAGTGAATAGAATGAAGAGTTTGAACCCCCAAACAACTCAAAGATGGGTTTATATATGTACTGGGAAATAAAGAACCACATCGCCTTCCCCCAAGAAGCTCATGTAACCACTTCTCTCAATTAAAACAATTATGGGTAAATAAAATATAATAAAAAGACTTAGCCCCTTAAGCCCCCTCTCTCATGGAATCATAGCCCCCTATAAATCTTGCCCATGTTTGTCTTGCAGCTAGCGATGTATTTTATTATTAATAATGATCAAGTATTACATTTCCTACGAACTCCAACCTCTGTTAATTGTTTGGGTGCCCCGGCCTTTTCTAAAATAACAAAATACATTATTTAATCTAGGGTCTCAAAACCAAGGTATTATAATTTCATTGAATGAAATGGATTTTGTGGGCATTCTAAGGTACATGGCATGCATTTTCTCATTATCTTAATGCTCTGGTGTGCATATTTTATAATCCTAGGTGTTTATTCTACCTATGGTAAAATTTGGCTTTAATCTCACTAAGGCATTTGACCAAGGTGTGAATTTTCATCCTTCTTACATCATCCAACATCATGGGTGCATTTAATAGTGTTGGCATGCATTTTTTAGGGATTATAGCGGGGAAAATGATGATGGAGGTCATGACCATGCATTGTTTATACATTGACATGCATTTTAGACTTGTAATAAAATTTGACATGAAATATTAGATTTTCACATTACTCCCTACCACCTCAAACATGCAATTTTCAATGCACATAGTGCATTTTATTAGAGGAAAGTGATGTTGTGGGAATTCTAAGGCACGTGGTGTTCATTTTATCATAGTCTTGGTGCCATGGAATGCATATTTTGGGATCATTAGTGTTTATTCTACATGTAGTAAATTTTGGCTTTAAATTCAACAAGGCATTTGACCAAGGCATTTTTTTCATCCTTCTTGCATTAGCCAACATCAGGAATGCATTTGAGGGTGTTGGTGTGAATTTTTAGGTATTCTAGTAGGACAAAAGATGATTCAACTTACAAACATGCATTTTGGATTTGTAAAAATATTTGATGTGAAATATTAGATCTTCACCTTGCTCCCTACCACCTCAAGAGTGCATTTTCTAATGCCTAGAGTGCATTTTTCAATGCACAAAGTGCATTTCATTGAAGGAAAGTGTTTTTGTGGACATTCTAAGGAACACGACGTGCATTTTTATGCATTGTACTAGTGCCATGGCATGCATTTTTTGGAATCTTTGGTGATTATTCTACACGTGGTAAAATTTGTCTTTAATTTGAGTAAGGCATTCTACTAGGGCATGCATTTTTATCCTTCTTGCATCATCCAATGTCAAGAGTGGAATTGATAGTGATGGCATGTCTTTTTTAGGGATTCTAGTAGGAAAACACATTTTGGACTTGTGAGAAGATTTAACATGAAATATTCGATCTTCACCTTGCTCCCTACCATTTTGGACTTGTGAGAATATTTGACATGAAATATTAGATCTTTTTATTTCTCCCTACCACCTCAATCATGAATTTACAAATGCATGGAGTTTATTTCAGTAAAGGAAAGTGTTGGTGAATGCATTCTAAGGCACATGGTGTGCATTTTTTCGAATCCTTGGTATTTATTCTACATGCGGTAAATTTTGACTTTAATTTCACTTAGGCATTTTACCAGGGTGTGCATTTTCATCCTTTTGTATCATCCAACATCAAGAGAGATTTTCATAGTGTTTCCATGCAATTTTTTAGCTTCTAGTAGGAAAATAATGATGGAGGTTAAGAGCATGCATGTTTGGTACTTTGGCATATATTTTGGACTTGTAAGAATATTTGATATGAAATATTAAATATTCACTTTACTCCCTACCATATTAGGCATGCATCTTTCAATGCATGGAGTGTATTTTCATTGCATGGAGTGCACGTCATTAAAGGAAAGTGATGTTGTGGATGTTGGGTTGTTTAATTTCTTTTCAATTAAGGGAAACAATTAATTTACCAGACATTAAATTATCAACTAGGGATCGAATATGTTCACAAGTTATTGTGAAAAATATACGCAAGATGTAATTTTCGTTTAGCACTGGAGTAATTAGCATGTGATTGTAGTATAGATATAGGAGAATCAATAAATCAGAAGTTACAACAATCTATCACAATGAAGTTTATAAAAACAATAAGAAATGAAGTATCAACGTTTAACTATTGATAAAGAGATATCCTCTTAACTACCTAATTACCTATACTACCAAGACACCACCTATTCTGAGGAGTGGGCCCTTCCTCCCTGGAACATAGTGTTGTGTATTGAACCCAACAAATAAATAAGCAACAATCACATATACACAACTTGAAGATTAGAAAGTAGGAAATTGCATTAATCAATGTAACGACTCCAAGATACAATTCAATCATTCTTCCTTCCCTCTCTCATGGAGAGGGTGTGGTTTTTATACACTTCTTTGGATTGTATAATATTAACAAATATTCCAAGAATAGTCTTGAGATTATATGATTCCCAAGTTGTTCAACTTATCGATTAAACAAGAATCAATTGACAACAACCGTCTTAAAATAATACATGGTTTCCTTTTTATCACATCAGGTCTGCCTCATCCATTACAACTAAATATGTTTGCGACAAAGAAGTCCTCAACTATTCCCCACAAAATACTCTAGATCTGTTGTGTTTACCAACCACAGACATGATTGGCATGCTTGTTATAGCCAATAGGATTTGCTTGTAGAAAGGGCAGGTGTTCCCTTTGTATTCGTAAGAAAACAGGGGATAACAATTGTGTTATGTTTGTATTCAAAACAATGACATCGTGACAAGACAAGGATGGTGGAACTATGACATATTAGGAGTAGCAACATTGTGATACCCAGAGTAGCAACACTTTGATATACTAATAGTAGCATCACTTCCTGAAGCTATGAGTAGTAGCACCGGTAACATACTTGCATCATAAAAACCTGGAGTATCATCTTGACAAGCCACTTTTGTGAGTGAGTGTAAAAAGGCCTATTTCCCTTGAAAATACTATCATAATTCAATAAAACAACATGAAATGTGGGAAAAACACACCTTGGAAAAAATACATTGTTATAGGCAACGATAGGATTTGAAATGGTTGTAATGGATGTTAAAAGTTGGTTAAAGGGGGTAAAATATAAGCACAAAAAGATGGAATTTCTGGCTCCCAACTAAAGGTGTTGTGTGTCCACATGCAACCACTGGGATCAATCAGAATCAAAATCAATGTATGAGTGTTTCTAGTGAAGGATGATAATACTTTAGTCTGAGTTTCCTTGTCCCGTGGCTAGGTAGTAACCTGCATTATATTCAATTTCTTTCCAATAGAAGGATTCCACTCTAGATTCCAATATAGTCAAATTGATATTTTGGTGAAGGAAACCATATCAAAGGGTACTAAAATTTTAATTCAATCCACCCGTGTCCACATTTTCTGATACACTTTACATATCTATCTACTTGTTGCAATGAAATGTCGATATTGGAAGGATTGAAGGCATGTTGTCTTCTCATTTTATCAGTGGCATTGTCCCATCTATGTTTGCAATTCACCAGATAATCTTCCTTTAGAGAATCAATATGCCTGACTCAATGGGATATTTCTTCTTACTTATTTGTAGCAATGATATCAGGATGTGGAGTAGATGCAAAAAATGCATAATGCAATTGAAGGATAATATGATGGTTTTAGAATTCACCTCTCACCCATAAATTAAAATATCATTGATTTAACTTAGTAGTAAATTGAGCATATATCCACTAGACTTAGTGACTCAGAAAGGATGTGAAGGCCCTCAACTGTACATCACCAAAAAAATGGTTTGTATTCCATTATCAATCATGATGTAAAATAATTCCATGTCGGTACAACTCAGATAACAAACTCTTTTCTTCATGATTTCTCCTATAATATGATTCAAGAAATGATTATGTAGAATTTACATTATGGGACCTATCTATGGCCATTACCCTAAGAAAAAATAGTAAATTCATTTCGTATAGAAAATCAGAGTAAACAGAGGATGGATCTTTGCATCCAAGGATGGAGTTGGAAAGAGAGACCATGTACTGTTTTTCTTCCTTCATACTTTTTACTCAGGCTACCAACTCCAAAACCCTTTTTTGACCCTCTTTCCAGTGATCCCACTTAGAACTATGTTAAACTAGATGTTTATCCCAACACTATCTTAAGCTATGAATAGCCTTCCCATTTTCTTCTAGAGGAACCACTCTATTACCATAAACCTCATTTGTAGTCTACCATTTAGAAATCTAAGCCCTCAAACAAAGGTATTCATTACATCCTGTAGGATCTGTCTGCATTCCAATTGATTAAACAACAACTTTCACATGTTTTGTTTGAGTATCTTTAGATTACCTAGAGGGTTTCTCTATATGAATTCCCATGTCCTGGACAAAGGATTCCTTTGTTTGAACCTTCGTATCCTAAATAAGGTATTTCTTTGTTTGAACCTTCGTATCCTAAATAAGGTATTTCTTTGTTTGAACCTCAATATTAGTGTACTTGGCCTCTTGAGAAGTTATGGCCACAAATTCTTCACAATAAATTGGCCCTTCCTCTTCTTGGGTAGCAACATTGTCTATTGACTTAGGCCCAAACTCAGGAAAGGAGTCCAACTTAGTGACCATGTGAGGGAATTCAGTAGGAGTAGCAACAAAGATTGTTACTCCTTCCTCACACCTGACAATAGGTGGCCGAGTACATGGCTCAATATCTTGGGAAAGAATGTCCAACCCTTATTGTAATTCATATTCTTGCATCTTTTCATCAATATTTTTCAACTTCATCGTTAAATTATGGTTTACTCTTCTTAATTCAAGAATTTTTCTAATAAGTGTAGCATACAAGGGTTTCATATTTGGTTTACTTGGGATGGTGCAAGAGAACCTATGTTTTCTGTGTTTGTTTAGTTCCCTCAAAATTGTCTCCTTACCAAGTTCTTATGGAGCAAAGAATTATATTTCCATGGTAGCCAATTCTTCTTATGGTTCTTGTGGGGCATCAATTATTCGTTATTTTGGAACCGATGTTGGTTCTTCTAGCGTAGTAGGTATTCCTTATTCCAGAACTGATGTTGGTTCATGTGTGTTAGAATCACTATAAGCCTGTAGATTTGTTGCATCTTCTTTGACAGAGGAGCGTATCCTCATTTTTCTGGGTATTTCCACAGCATGTGTGCTTCTCCTTTTCCTCATCGAACGAATGATCTTTGTTAAAGTATAATCTTCAATTATCTATACATAATTGTCACGTCGATTGGGAACATGGGAGGTTTCCTCCTGGTTCTTATCCTCTATACTTATTGATAGTTTCCTTGGTTCTTCTCCCGTAGAAAATTTCTATCCTTCTTATGCCTCAATTCCCTCTTCTGTTCTTTTTTCTACTATTCCTTGAGTTGACCACTCCAAAACACCTTCCCAGGTTTGGCCCTTACTCATTAGGGAATGAAACACTAGGATTTTAATTAGCTCATGGTGAGTAACACATACCATGGGGTTCCTATCAACCTTAACAATATTTTCCATGTGTTACAGTATTTGTAGAAGGAAATAAGCCATATTGATCATATTTTGATGAAAAAGATGAGTAATTAGTTTGAGGTGATACACAAAAATGGTATTATATCTACCTTCACAGGTGTTGTACTTTTGCATGAAGTATGCAACATCTCTCCATGGTTGAGGTAGGGACTTTCGATATAACCCCTTCCCTTTCTTGACTAGGGTTTTTCCTTCCTACATAAAGTCCTACTTGGTTTTTGGGAACATTGTTTTTCATTGAAGCCATCGGTCAACAACTTGTGGCAGCCTTGTAATTGTATCCACTACCTCCTCTGTCACCTTAATGTGTAACCCCTGAATTTTAGTCCAGGTCTTCTAAAAATTCTGAGAAAATTCCAAAGTTATCTACACATCAAACCCCTTCAATTTCTCAAGGTATGTAACCCATCTTTCATCCTGAAAAATATGGTATACTCTTTCATTTTTCTGCAATGGTGCTACAGTATTCGATTCATGTCTAATAATGGACCCACCCATGAATATTTTTATAGCAAGAGAAAGAGTTGATTAACATAGTTGTAGCAGAGGACATTCAACATTTGTTCAAGATGTAGCACGAAAGGTGGAACTTTTCTTTCCAAATTAGGAATGAGAGAGAAAGGGTAGTGGAGCATACGAGAGTATTTATTACAAAAACATAATTAATTTTATCGGTTAATTCACTTTTATGTCGAAATCATGACAAGGATTATAGTGGTGGTTAGGATGGTTTCCATTATGACAGGGTAATAATTCCTACCCCCAACTGAAAGGATTAGTTGTCCTCGACTAATTAACATGGAGTGTGGTGAGTGGATAGATAAGTTTCCTAGAAATCATGTCATTTAATGAAATATTCTATATGTAGAAAAAGTCATACCTTATTACACTTAGCAACGAGTGACTGTAATTATTTGTGATGTGTATGGTTGTTGGTGGTCTGATGTAGGTTTATGGAGTGGAAAATGGTGTGTGACATACTAACCACTCGTAGTCCACAATGACTTTCGGAGTTGCAACATACTAGAATTAGAGTTGAAACAATTTTTGAATTCTTGGAGTTTCACCAAATGATTTGAAACAATATTGGGGTTGGAAGGAAAGCCTAGAGTTGCAATAGTATTGGGGTCGGGAAAAAAACTTGGAGTTGTAACATTTTGGAAAGCCCGGAGTTGTGGAAAAGTTGCAGAACAAGGTTACAACAATCATCTAGAGTATGGTGGTGTGGCAACCCATGAAGTTCTCCAAAGTTGTAACAATAGTCAAACTAGACCTGCAAAATTGATGCTAGATGCACATCGCAAAAAAAAATAAAAGAAGGAATAATAATAATAATAATAATTGTTATTATTATTATTATTATTATAATTTGGTGCAAGTATCAAGCACTAACAAGTTGTTTTTCGAATGATACTTGTCCAATTGCACCCCAAGGGGTTTTTAGAATCAGATTATTATTATTATTATTAGTCGGTGAAATCATGGCATTGATGATGATGGCGATGGGTTCTTCATCGCATCAATATCTCGATATCTCCACTACACCAGCAAGTTTGTTTATTTTGCATGGATTCATCCTTGGATAATGGTTTATTGTAGAGCCTCGGGTGATGTCCATTTGTCTTCACACGAGTCCTTCCCTCATCAATAGTACAAAGCTTCATGGATCCATTATCATATACAATATCAATTTCATAGGGTCCTAGCCATTGAGTACAAAAATTCCCCTTGAACTCTTTAAACCTAGAGTCGTATAGTAAGGCCTAATCACCTTTCTGAAACTTCTTCTTTTGATGAATTTGTCATGCCATCTCTTCCACTTCATCTAAACGATAGAAGTTTGGTGTGAGGAATCTTGATGCAATTCATCCAATTCATTTAATTTCTCTAGGCGATGCTATCATGTTGTAGTCAGATCCAGATCTACTTGTAGAACAGTTCTTAATGTTTGAACTTCAAATTCAATTAGGAAAAGACACTTTGACCATAAAAAATCTCATAGAGAGTGAAACCTGTGGTGTTTCTCCATGTCGTTATGTATTCCCAAAGATATTTTGGAAGCTTGGTTACCCAATCTCAGTGGTGAAGTTGTACATTCTTGGTGATAATGGATTCTATTACTTTATTTGCACTCTCCACTTGTACATTGGCATGTGGATGGTAAGGTGAAGATATTCTATGCCAAAATTTGTATCTTTTGGTAATATCCTGGATTAGACGAGAAGTGAAATGAGCTCCCCCATCAATGACTATCTTGCATGGTGTCCCAAAATGAATAAATATCTCATGAAGGAATTTTTCTACAACTTGATCAATAGCCCTTAGAAATGATTTAGCCTCTACCCATTTTGTAACATAGTTGGTGCAAGCCAAAATATGGGATTTTAGATAAGACGAGGGATTGATTGGCCCCATGAAATATAAGTCCCAATTCTCAACTAGTTCAATGACAATCTAGGGTTGCAATGACATTTCATAAGACCATGTTGGCTGACCCATTCGTTGAAAAATGTCACAGCTCTGTACATACTTCTTTGTATCCTTGAACAAGTTAGGCCAAAAAATAGCCTAAGTGAAGTACTTTGTAAGCTATTGTTTTTTTGGAGAAGTTCCCACCACAAAGATCATCATGAAAATCCTTAAGGATATTATATATTTCATCCTCTTTTACATAGCATCAAATTACCATATCCACCCCTATAAAGAAGAGGACGTTGTTTATCCATGAATATTTCATACTTTTCCTATAATGTGTTATCGTTCATTTGGAGATAAGTGGTTGAGGAGATTCCCTACATCAAAATAATTATCAATATATACATATCAGGGTTGTGAGTGGAAACTACAAAAAGATGTTTGTTGGGAAAATATCTTCAACGAAACAATAATCAACATTATTGGTAAGTCTAGAAAGGAAGTCTACAACAACATTGTCCTTCCCAGGCTTGTCAATAATAGTGATATCAAATTCTTGCAGCAATAGTAACCACCTAGTCACTCTAGTTCTAGTGATAGATTTATTCATTAAATACTTTATATTCGAGTGATCCGTGTGTATGAAAACATGATAGTCGGTTATGTAATATTTATTATCGCGCAATTTGTAATTTGATAGAAGAAAAGGAAAATGGAAATCAAATTGGCGAAACAGGAGACTAATCCTATCACTGTCACCTCAATAGGAAGTCTCTTTCTATTTAGGGTGATAGGCCTAGGGGAGATTTCCTCGACGACCTGGGGTTTTGAGAAGGAAAAGGGAAAGTAGCTAGGTAAAAGGTCCCCTCTCACAAGTCACCATCGATGAGAAAGTCCAGTTTAAATAACCAATGAAGCGATGATATGCCATAAGTGTACCTTCCTAGAACAAAGCAACAGGAAAACTATATATTTGTAAGAGCACTTGTTGGTTAGCACTTCATAAAACCATTGAATTTATTAAACAAAGCAAGTTTGTTGAATATAATGAAGTAAACAAAAATCTTATAACAACAATGTTTATAGAGCAATACTTCACATAAAATGTCTTAAGACAGGATTCAAGATGACTAAAAATCATTAACCATTGAAATCATATCATTAGCATTTGATAGAAGCACATAAGAAAAACTATACTTCAACCTTTACAATTGCTTTATGAGCTTTTGATGCTGCAGTAAATGGTTGTAACTTACTTTAATAACAACAACAAGTTGTTTAGTAGATCAAGCTATTCTAGGGTTAGAAAGTTTCATTAGTTTGTTTGAATAATAGGTTTTGAAGGTTTGTTTGATAAAAAAATGTAATGTCCCCACTTTGGGACATCATCACATTGCAGAGGTTTATGATGACCAGAGTAGCCAGATGGGTGTTATAGCGAGAATAGGGATTATTGAGAGGCATTGTGGGGTCCAGCTTGCATTAATCATCCTATTTCATCATTATGAGCCATTCCCCGCATATTGGCTTTGGTTCCGTGGCATTTCGACGATTTCCATGGTTTTGAGTATTTTTGGCTATAAGTCAATTAAATGCATTGAAGAGGTCATTTTGGGCACTATACATGGAGGAACCTCTCAATGTAGTATCTCGTTGGAATCGGGAGGAAAAACACTACATGATAGGATGACGAGAAGTGACTTTCAGTGGCCAGGGAAGCCACAAGGAGAGATAAGGTGTTTTTCATAGGTAAAAAGGTTAATTAATTAATTAAAGTGATTTAATTAATTAATTAAATATTAATAAAATTAAAGTCACTTTGGAGGGACAAGGTGAGAAAAGAGTATAAAGGAAAGGCAAGGGAATCTACTCATGTATTCATGTATGATCATATTTTGATATCTGGCTTCTAGCTAGTGATCCCAACATTGGGGGTTTTGAGGGTTTTGACTTAACAAAACCTAGAGGACGATTCAGTGGTGAACGATTCCACCTATATTGTCCCAAGCCTGGTGTTAGAGATGCAATACTCTCCCACACTATTCTAGTCATATCTACATCAGTGCAGGAGGGTTCTACACCAGACACAGGCACAAGAAGAGAAGGATGGTGTACCATCTAGGGTTTTCAGCAAGGGGGGCACACCATCCATTGAGGGAAGGTTCGATCTAGTTGAGGAGAGGAGATTTTGGGAATTCCAGGTATTGGGTTTTCCTTGCAGGTGTCTTATCACCATTCTTGGTTGTTCCCGGAGGCATTTCAGTGGAGGTTTTATTTGTGTTGAGAATGGGACGATTTCCCAAGAGGAGGACGCACCATTTCTTGGAGGGTGGTTGGATCTCAGGGTTGAGAAGGTCCTTTGATGATTTGAGAACTTGGGTTCTCATTAAAATGTCTTGATCTATCATTCTAGTCGGTTTTTGGAGCCATTGGAGGTCCTTAGGAGGGAGGCCGATTTATCTAGGGTTTCAAACATCCAGGGGGGTGCACCATTCCTTGGAGGAGGTTCAGATCCATAGGGTTTGAGAGGGATCTTGGAGATTCAGGCACCTGGGTTGTTCTTGTCATCACTCGATCTATTGTTTGGCATATTTATTGGGGTGATTGGACACATTTGGCAGCAGGGACAAATTGTTGAGGAGCTTCAGCAGTCCAACAGAACGTGGCATCATTCAGTTAGGGATTTTCACTTCACACGGCCAGATCCACTCTTGTCTTGATATTCATTGGATATTTGGCCTTTGGAGGCCTGTGGTGTCTTCTATTGGAGAATTTTGTAGTATATCCTATCTTCTATTGTCTATCTTCTTAGCCATCTGTTGAGCATTCCAGATTGACATCTTCATTGTAGCAGGTTCCTCTATTTTATGAATAAAAGAAGATTTGATATGTTTTGGATTGTCTATCATATTGCATATGGTTGAGGTATGTTCCATGATTATATATTCTTGTTTATATCTGCATACACACATATAAACACATCAGTAAAACCCTAAGCGTAACTGTAAGCAAAGTGTTTGACAAAATACCACAACCCAAAAAGTTTTAAAAAGACACCCAAAACCGTGATGTTCCTGGCATAATGGCTTGGGACCATTACAGTGGTATCAGAGCTTAAACTCCTGCTAGCCTAAGGGATCTTCCATAAGGAAAGATGGGGTCTATAGATTTTTCTAGAGAAGCGGTGAGCTATGAAAGGGAATATCGTGCCCTTTGTGAGAGACTTGGGGCTCTAATAACACTCCAAAAGTTTATATCCATGAAAATCCAAGTTGGAGTGAATATGAGGTGACATATTGGACCATCATAGTATAGGGAAATAGAGCCAGAGAAGCTAGATGGAGGGAAGAACAGAGTAACCCGACACCCATTAGGAGCACGCAACTTTGCTACAGTTGCAAGGTGCCTTGAAAACCAGATCATAGGTGTAGGGGTAAAGGGCAGAAGCACATTATTGAGGTGCACTATGACAGTGATGATGACACATGTGAGGATGGATCGATTGAGGCTTATCTGGAGCAGTCTGATGATGAGAGTGAATCTGGCACAGGGACTAGTGATAGTGACTCTTGCACAAAGGATGATGATTCTAGCACGCTTGAGGAGGATAGTGACCCCTGTATAGTGGATAGCCAGTCAGATGGACAGGAAGATAGCACTAGTACTTTAGCAGACATATCATATATTATTGATGACCTTGCACCTTAGTTGAGTGGTGACACTAGTGAGGGTTCAAACGTGTTAGCACCTAGATCTGATGACCTTCCTATGAGGGTCGTGACACATATGTCATCTTTTCAGACACCCATGATAGCGATGTCACATGAGGATACCAGTAGCATGTCAGATATGATGGAGGAGCTTTGTGTGAGGGATGCACACCATGGACGCATGGATCCACAGATCTAGGAGGAGACACAGGACATGTAGATAGTTGATCCTACACTTACAGATCAGTATGATGAGATTGATTCACGGATTTTGGAGACTCCATTAGTTGAGTAGATTGTGGATGCTAACAGGTTGATGTGACACTCACTTCCAGGATCAGCCTGCATTAATGAGGATGCACTCTTTTGCAGTCAAGAAGATCATGGCACGTGTCTGGATACATCTATATGGGATCCAGGCACATATGATAGTAGCAGGTTGAGTGCACATGAGGATACAGCTGCCCATACATGTTACAATGTGATTCAGGGGGAGATAACATCTAGTGATGGCGTGCAGTGGCATACAGGAGTACCTAGCAGCACAATGGACAGTTAATAGGTCAGCATGTTATCTTATGCAGAGGGTGTTTTTGGGGATTCCAGAGTTCACACTAGCAGGACTGACACTAGCAGTGAGGGGTATGAGGTGGAACCTCAACATGACTATGATCATGAGTCACACTACTTGGCAGGACAGTTTAGAGTCAGTGAGGATATGATTGGCCACCACCAGGCGCATTGATGACATGGATGCATTGATGGTCGATTGTTGTTGGAGGACATCAATGGCACATGATAGTTCAGATGAGGCATTTTCCATAGATGACTTTCATAATCTCTTAGAGAAAATGTCTGTGATGAGGTCATACTTCTAGCAGTTGTTGACAAACCGGGACTACCTACTGGGGATGGGCGAGATGTATCACAGAGCCTTGAGGGAGCAGGAGTTGGAGGTGGATCGACTTACTCAGGATTTGGAGAGCACTCGAGGATTCTTGAGAGGCACACAGGCAGTCCTTCAAGAATCAGAGGTTAGATCAGAGGAGATTCGTCAGGGATCCACTTCACCTATCTTGGTGGACACCCTGATACATCATTCAGTTACATCACTAGAGGATGTTGGTGGTCTAGCAGAGGAGCACCAGTTGATGGAGGAGCTTGAGGTGTGCATAGGATCACTGATGAGTATGGAGAGTTACGGTTCGGGGGTGCATGAGAGGATCTTTGAGACAGTTAGGCACTCACCTACACACGGGGGCTCCATAGCTAGGGGAGGTTTTGATGATACTTCCATTTGTGTCCCAAGAGGGATTGACCTTCACGTAGAGGTTGATCTGGTAGTACACCCAGGATCCATGATGTTGTAGGGGTACACAGGGGACTACCTGAGTATGCAGGAGCATACAGTGGTGAGTGATGACTCACAGAGACATGCAGGGGTTTACTGTGAGATTCAGAGGGGTGTATTGCCTTGCAGGGAGGAGACATACTTCGAGGAGCATGTAGATGCCTCTCCTTTGTAGCAGCCCATACCTATGAGAGATCACCTTCGCAGTATCAACAGTTGCATGGGAGATGAGACATGGAGAGTGGCTAGGCCGAGACCACCTGACATGAATGTTTTTATATCATCCAATAGGATAGAGGTGGATCATCATAGGCAGCCAACTGAGAATTGGTACGTGGTGGTGAGTATCATAAGACAAGTGATAGAAGATGAGCACAGAGGGATTCCAACAATGATTAGTCCAACACAGGAGTAACGAGCGGAGATTGGAAGTGATAAACTTCCAAGTTTTCCATGGGATCTGAGAGTCCACTTGGTTAGAAGGATGTTTCATTACATGATGACCCAGGTTGCACCAGAGAGTCACACACTCCACCAGGGGTTGGTTTGGAATGGGCCTGCAGGGACTTTCCCTAGGGAGTGAGGCAGTTTCTCTATCTTGATCATTATGATTGGGCATGGATATGGTTGGGTAGGTATTACTTCTACAGAGACATTTTTACAGGTACATTTTCTGGACAACAGTTCCAATGGCCACATGGATATCAGCTTGAGGATCCAGGAGTGGAGGATTCAATATACATATAGGGAGTATTCAGGAAGGGTCATCATAGTGCAATTTCAGCATGGGGATCTTCGACAAAGGTTATCATGGGACCCCAGGATTGTAGGTTGGAGAATTTAACTGAATGACAGAGGCGAGTGGACCTTTGCAAGGGGAAGTTGTTCTGACTTTCCATTGAGCGTCAGTGTTGATGGGAGCACATCGCTTAAGGGTTTCTCATGGAGGTCATGTAGTACTGCATTATGACATCAGCATGTACAGTTGAGGGAGGCCGTGTTGATCTTGATAGTAGCTTGGAGGATGGACTCATTCTGGGATGAGGCCATGTGTCATGTGCAGGAGATTCCCAGAGTTGGTATATTTCAGGGTCATGCTTCTCAGAGGCTAGCAGTTCATGACTTGACATGGGACCTAGGGGGAAGAGTGTATGAGTGTTCATATTTTGATGGGTTCTACTGTATATCCCACAGGTGGACATGGGATCCTAGTATTTTATTTGAGGGGATTTGGTTATTGCTTGAGGACAAGCAATTTTCTAGCAGAGAGGACTGTAATGTCCCCACTTTGGGACATCATCACATTGCAGAGGTTTATGATGACCAGAGTAGCCAGATGGGTGTTATAGAGAGTACAAGGATTATTGAGAGGAATTGTGGGGTCTGGCTTGCATTACTCATCCTATTTCATCATTATGAGCCATTCTGCATAGATTGGCTTTGGCTCCATGGCATTCCGACAATTTCCATGGTTTTGAGTATTTTTTGCTATAAGTCAATTAAATGCACTGAAGAGGTCATTTTGGGAACTATACTTGGAGGAACTTCTCAATGTAATAGCTCATTGGAATCGATAGGAACAACACTACATGATAGGATGACGATAAGTGACTTTCAGTGGCTAGGGAATCCACAAGGAGAGATAAGGTGTTTTTCAGAGGTAAAAAAGTTAATTAATTAATTAAATAAATATTAATAACATGAAAGTAACTTTGGAGGGACAAGGTGAGAAAAAATTATAAAGGAAAGGCAAGGGCCTCTACTCATGGATTCATGTATGATCATATTTTGATAACTGACTTCTAGCTAGTGAGCCCAACATTGGGGGTTTTGAGGGTTTTGAGTTAACAAACCCTAGAGGACGATTCAGTGGTGAAAGATTCCACCTAGCTTGTCCCAAGCTTGGTCTCGGAGATGCAATACTCTCCCACACCATTCTAGTCAGATCTGCATCAGTGCAGGAGGGTTCTACACCAGCCACAGACACAGGAGGAGAAGGATGACGTACCATCTAGGGTTTTCAGCAAGGGGGGCACACCATCCATTAAGGGAAGGTTCGATCTAGTTGAGGAGAGGTGATTTTGTGAATTCCAAGTATTGGGTTTTCCTTGCAGGTGTCTTAGCACCATTCTTGGTTGTTCCCATAGGCCTTTCAGTGGAGGTTTTATTTGTGTTGAGAGTGGGACGATTTCCCAAGAGGAGGGCGCACCATTTCTTGGAAGGTGGCTAGATCTAAGGGTTGAGCAGGTCCTTTGATGATTTGAGCACTTGGGTTCTCATTGAAATGTCTCGATCTATCATTCTAGTCGGTTTGTGGAGCCATTGGAGGTCCTTAGGAGGGAGGCCAATTTATCTAGGGTTTCAGGCATCCAGGGGGGAGCACGATTCCTTAGAGGAGGTTCAGATCCATAGGGTTTGAGTGGGGTCTTGGAGATTCGGGAACCTGGGTTGTTCTTGTCATCACCCGATCTACTGTTTGGCATATTTCTTGGGGTGATTGGAAACATTTGGTAGCAGGGCCAAATTGTTGAGGAGCCTCAATAGTCCAGCAAGACGTGGCATCATTCAGTTAGGGATTTTCACTTCACATGGCCAGATCCACTCTTGTCTTGATCTTCATTAGATATTTGGCCTTTGGAGGCCTGTGGCATCTTCTATTGGAGAATTTTGTAGCAGCTCCTATCTTCTATTSTCTATCTTCTTAGCCATATGTTGAGCATTCCAGATCGACATCTTCATTGTAGCAGGTTCCTCTATTTTATGAATAAAAGAAAATTTGATATGTGTTGGATTGTCTATCATGTTGCATATGGATGAGGTATGTTCCATGATTRTATCTTCTTGTTTATATATGCATACACACATATAAAMACATCAGTGAAACCCTAAGCGTAACTGTAAGCAAAGTGTTTGAGAAAATACCACATCCCGAAAAGTTTTAAAAAGACACCCAAAACCGTCATGCTCCTAGCATAATGGCTTGGGRACATTACAAAAAACTCAATGGAGGTATTAGACTAGTGATTTCTTAGGGAAAATGGAGCCAATAAAGTGGTTGCAAATGTTGAAGGAGCTGGATGATAATGGAAGAGCCAAAGCCAAGAGGAGTTGATGGATGAAGTGTTGGTAAGCCAAGACTTCAACCACCAAACCCTAAGGGAAAATGACTACTAAGGTGTAGGTAACCCTAGGCCTTAGTAGATTTTCCTCCCTCTTTAACTCAAAGAATGAAGCAAGTGGCGGCTATGATGAAGCAACAAGTGCTGGGTTTTGCAATGGCAAGGCCCTTAGAAATAGCTTCAAGAAAAATGGCTCCTTGGCACAATCTAGTAGGTGGATAGCAATTGAGATAAGGACAATAACATGTGCTTAATCTCCTAGGGTTTTAAGCTAGAAATTTCATAATCTTTAGAAAAATGCAAAGTAAAGATACTATAACCATTCAAAATAAAGAAGAATTGAAGAATTTTACTTACATTGACCAAGAATAATCTAGCACACCACCTAGTTGTAAACTTTCCACCAAGAAAATGCCAAAAAACACCAAGAATAGCCTTCCTTCAACAAGTGCGCACTAAATTTCAGTCATATAACCCTAATTATGGTGCAAATTTCAGACCTCACAAGTGTGAGTGAAAGATGATGAAAAATAAGAGGCAATCTCCCCTTATTTATACAATACCAAAGACCAAAATTAGGTCAAAAAGGCTGACATGGCCAGTTACAAATAATAACTAGTTTTTACATTAAATGTCATAGTTAAACCCTAAATCAAGTTTCTAAGGTGACGTTATGCCCCTTTAGGGTGATGTTAGGCCCTTTTTGGGAAACGTCGGCCTCCTGGAGCAAAACGTTGGGCCTTCTTGGGCCTCAGGAGCCTACCACACGTGCCACTTAGCACACAACTGCTTCCAAAACCTCCCAAAATACTAGATGACGTCGTGGGTGACCTGAATGATGTCATGGGCCTTCCAAGGCCTACATCATGATGGAAAGGGCACAACCGCTCTGGTTCTAGGCCTTCTAGGTTGATCTTGGTGAAACGTCCTCCTCTCTCTCTCTGATGCAATCCTCTAATCTGTCTTTGCCACCTGTTGGGGTCTTAGCATCCATCTGGTGGGATTTTATCCCCATGGAGGTCCAAACTAATCATCTCCCCATGTGTACCTCTCCATTGGGGTACCTTTCCATTGAGTGTGGCCCTGTAACATCAACGGATACACCCTCCATGGGCTCATAAGTCACAGGGATCATAGCAATGTCAATCACATATAATCATCAAGTTTATTAAACATGTGCATAAAACCCCCTTTACCCAGAAAAGTGCTCAAAGACATTATACTAATCTACAAACCAAGTTTGGAGGAAACATTAGGACGTCCTATTAGGATAATGCTCATTGGATGTGGGATGTTTCTGGGAGAATTCAAACCTAGGCCTTGTGAGTGGATGAGGTGGTAAGGGATGTCTGGGAAAGGGGTGCAGTGATAGAAGGTAAATGTATGGCTTACATGTGGGTGCCTCTGAAGAGGGTGAGTTGCACCTATCATGCATGCAAATTTTTCCAAGCCCATTCATGCCTTTTATTTTTATTCTTATTTATTTTTCTTTCAAGAGGCTAGTTAGGGGACATTGCCCTGGCGTGGTGACCAGTGGTGGAAACATTACCCACAATCATTTCATGGAAATGAGAAGGTTGGCTCGTGATGAGACGCCATTTCTCTTGGCTATGCCACCAATAGCCACTACCCTGGCGTGGTGATAATTTGTTGGTAGCGTCATACCGCTACATTCACATGGACCTAATAGGTTGGCTCGTGATGAGACCCCCTATCCTCTAACTAGGTCTTGTTTTATTATTTTTTATGGGTCCCTATATTTATTGTTGAGAATATTTTTATTGCTTTCTCAGGGATTCCTGGGAGAAGCATCTCAAGGTTTGATTCTTTTGGATTTTATTTTTGCTAGCTACTTTTATCTTCTGGGCCTTTATCCCATTCTTCCCACAAGACAAGGTACAATCCTTAGATATTTGGCCAACCCAATGCCTGAACCAGTGTAATGGGATGTATGAGCAGGAAAAATATGAAAATTGGTAAGTATGGTGAGAGCGGATGATGGCCTTTCATGAATCCCCCTAGTGGCAACTCAAACCCTATGGGTACCAACTTACTAGGGCATCTTGTCATTCCCCCCAGGTGTGGTCAAGTGGAAAATCATAAGATCCAAACACACGTTAGAAGAAAAAAGAATTAAATGCACATATTCAAAGTTTTTGAGGATCAGAATGACACATACTATGATACCCAGACTCATTACCTCATGGACCAAGATCCATCTCTGTTGCTGGACTAGGCTGAGGTGATGGATTTTATTGCTGATAACAAAGTGGAGGCACTAAAAAATGAAAGGATGGGCCCTCCAAGGCCATTCTCAAGTCGATCTGGCTCTCGGTGCTCCATGTCTAGGACTTGTGGGCCTCGAGACATAATATCCTCAGTTATCCCTAGGTTAGGGGATAACATATGGTTCCAAATCGGGGACATGTGCTCACCATAGAGCACATGAGAACCTCAACATATATGGAATAAATTTTGACGTGCTTGATATCAACATAATGTTGTCAACAATCATTTAGGGTGGTGATATCACCCCCAAATCATATATATAATACTGAAATGAAAACAAGCATATATACAAACGGAAATACAAACTAATCTAGAATGAAATGAAAATGGTATATACAATGAATGAAAATTACTACTTACCTGCACTTACCTGTAATGTTGCTGGCGGGTAGTAATTCTTGATGTGCAAAGGATTCACTGGTAATTTCAGGGCTTCTCCCTCCATGGTCCCTAGGTTGAAAGAGTTTGTCCCTACAGGACTTATGATCTTGTAAGGACCTGTCCATAGTCCATCCAACTTCTTGTGCATATCAGGTTTCTCCCTTATCTTATCCCATAACAACACTAGATCTCCCTCAATGAAATCTCTCTCTTTTTCCTTGTGATCAAAGGTTTTCTTGATCTTTTCCTAGTTTCTTTCCATTTGGCTCAGGGCGGTTCTTCTAGACTCATCCAACTCTATTAACTGGTTAATTTTCCCTTGGATTGCTTCTCTATCGGTAGCATACTGCTGAGAAAAATGGAGGATGGGGATTTGGAGGTTCACATGAAGTTTCGCTTCCAATCCATATACTAGCTCAAAAGGGGTTCTTCTTTTTGAGTTCTTTGTTGTTATTCGATATTCCCATAAGGCATATTTAATTTTTCTATCCCAAGACCTCTTCTTTTCCCCTATGACTTTCTTGATAATATTCATATGGTTCTTATTTCTAGATTCTGCTAATATGTTTCCCTGCGGATAGTAGTTGGAGGAATGAGATAGGACAATGTTGTACTTGAAACAAAATTCTACTAGTGTATGGGAGTTGAATGCCTTGGCATTGTCCATAGTAATATTGGATTGGACACCAAACCTAGTTATGATTTGTTCCTCCAAAAAGTTCATGACTACTTCCTCAGTGGTCTTCTTTGTGGGGATAGACTCTACCCATCTAGTAAAATCATTTGTGGCTGTTAGGATCCAACGGTAGCCATTACTCAAATTTTCCTTAAATTCTTCAATGAAATCTAACCCCCATTGTTGAAACAAAGCTTCTACCACTATGGTTTTTAGAGGTTGTGTTGGGAGTTTTGGTTTACCAAAGAAGTATTGGCAAGGTTGGCAAGATCGAAAATATTGATGAGTATCAGAAAATAGTGTTGGCCAATAGTATCTAGCTCTCAGGATCTTATGGGCAGTAGTACGAGCTGCGAAATTCCTACCACAAAATACAAAGTGTAATTCTCTCAACAACTTCTCAGTTTATTCTCGGTTGACACATCTAAGAAGAAATCCACCGGGATCCTTCCAACCAAGGACATTTTTGGTTATGCATTATTTCATAGCCTTCAGCCTCAAAGCCCTTATTTTCTAGTCCACTAGGTGATCTGGGCATGATAATTCCTTAAGGTAGTAGATGATATTGAAATACCACTCATCATGCTCTAATTCATTGACTACCACGTTTATATGTTCATTTTCTCCCATTTGTATGGCCTCTTCATTGCTATTAGTCAACATCTGGGCCAGACCCCATCCCTTTGTAATATTGGTGGGTTTTATCTCTAAGTCATACTCTTGGATTTTGGAAATCCACTTGCCCCTAGTACCCATACAATCTTGTTGCGATAAAACATCCTTCACTGTTGGGCAAGGGACATAAGCTTTGATTTTGTTGCAACCCACATAGTTTCTAAAGTGATTGAGGGATTTCACTAAGGAATACGCTTGCTTCTCAGTAATAGAATAATTCAACTTTGAATCCCTAAGGAATTTACTCATGAAGGCTATAGGGTGTTCATAATCATCAGTGTCCTTTTGTAGCAAGATGCCTGCAATGGTATCCTGGGAGGCAAAAGAGAATATTATGAAATCTTGTGAATAATTTGGATTAATCAAGAATGGGGATTGGGAGATAGTGTATTTTATTTCTTCAAAATATTTGATGGCTTTATCATCCCATTTAAACACAATGTTCTTCTTTAGTAAATTACTAATGGGTTTTATCCTTTCGGCAAATTTTGGGAAAAATCTTCGCATGAAATTTATTTTTCCGAAGAAGGATTGAAAGGACTTATTGTTGGTTGGGGCACATACATCCTTAATAGAATGAACCCTTTCAGGGTCTATGGATATTACCCCTTCCGAGGCTATGCGACCCAAAATTTTCCCTTCATCTATCCCGAAGACAAATTTCTTAAGGTTCAAGTAGATACCATATTTCCTACATCGTTCAAAAAAATTTATGAGGTGTGATATATGGTCTTTCCTCTCCTTTGAAACAAATCTGAGATTATCTTTGTAAGTCTCTATGATTTTTTGAATTAGATCCCTAAATGAAAAATCCATTCCTATTTGAAAGGTAGCACCAACGTTCATAAGGCCAAACGATATTCTCAAATACATAAATGTTCCCCATGGCATGGTAAATGTCGTTTTAAGCTAATCTTCTCTTTTAAGCAATACTTGGTTGTACCCGGAAAAATAATCCAACATGGACATCATCCCTGCCCTTGTAGCCCTTTGTAACAAATGTTCCATATTTGGGAGGGGATAGTTGTCCTTCAAGGATAATTGGTTAAGGTTTCGGAAATCAACATACAAACATATATCATCATTTTTCTTTCGGAAAAATACCAAATTTGACATCGATGATGAGTACCTGATGGGAGATATGATACCAACATCAACCAACATCAACCATCTTTTGGAGTTCCTTTTGTATTTGGTTTGCCAATTTTGGGTTGATGTGTCTTAGTTTTTGTCGGAAAGGTTTGGCTCCTTCTGTCAAAGGTATAGCATGTTGGATGACATAACCCCTATAACCTTTTAATCCATCATAATTTCAGGAAAAAGTATCTTTGAATTCTCTTATGAGGTCTATAATTTCCATCCTTTCCTTCTCAGTAGTTCCTTTCCCTATTTTGACCATCCTTGGATCCATCTTCGTACTAATGTTAAATTCTAGGGCTTCATATATTTTCTTGTTGGGATTCTTTCCCTTGAAAACATCGTGTCTGTCAAAGAGGTGTTCTAAAGGGACACATCCTTTGGGAAAAGTGTTATCTTGAAGGTTAACCACATCCAATTCCATGGAATCAACCAGGAAGTTTACTTGAATCGGTGAATTCTTTACTATTTTCCATAAACCTAATGATTTGGTCATCATCTTCAAAGACTTTCCAGTGTTCCAAGTTATCAGAGATAGAAGGCCTAAACATGACTTCCATTTTGCATAGGTCTCGGAGTGGACAATCATAAGTTTGTAAGGTAGAAGAAGAAATAGCCAAGGCATCTACCACATGGTTCTCTTCTCGAGGAATGGCTTTGACTATCACCATCTCAAGATTTTGCAATGGATCGCGCAAAGTCACAGTACGTCTTCAGATTTTCATTTTTGGTAGAAAAGTCCAGTAACACTTGTAACACTATGAGGTCTGAGTCCCCTATCACCCTTAAGTGTGTGACACCAATTGCCAAGTTGAGACCTAGGATCAGAGCTTCGTATTCAACAATGTTGTTTGTACAGTGATACTCAAGTCTAAAGGAGTAATAGAAGGTCTCTTGGGAAGGGGTTGTCAAAACGATACATACCCCTGACCCAAAACTTGAACGAGATCCATAAAACTCTAAATTCCATAATCCTTCAGGTGTTTCGGCAATATCATCTCTCGAACTTGCTTCTTGGATGAATCAATTATCAACACCATTGTTAAAACATAGGAGTTAATCATCTAGTTCACTAGGGGTTTCAACTAGGGATCCCATAATGGGTTCTTTGTGCAAGGTGAAGAATCCTCCTTCAGGGTGAGGTATGACCACTTTGGATCCTTGGTTTAGGAAATTCCCAGCCAAGTATTCTACAAGGTCCTTGTGGAATATGATACCCCAATTGGCCAAAGCATCTATTACCAACATGTCTATAGTAAAAGGAGCATTAGGCCAAGAGTCAAAATCCACATTCAAATATTTGATAATTCCCTTTGCAAAATCCCCTCATGTGTTTAGTTGTGAAACACTTAGACCCAACTGATGCATGACCTTCTCAGTCATAATGTTGGTCGTAGAGTTTGGGTCAAAGACATAGTTATGGAGGAGGGAGTCATTTTCTCGAAGAGTAACATAAAAAGGTGTGGTCTCCCCGTACCTTGGTCCAATGATTTCTACCTGGTGGACAAAAGGAGAAACTTCTTCAAGAAGGTCATCTTTGTAAATTTGTGGTAGGGGATATTCAATCTCTTCATCCTTGTGAGTTGCAAAGATTTTTTGAGTGGGTTCTACCCTCTCAAGGGGTTCGTTCTCTTGGGAGAATAAGGAAACATCTTGTATGTTGGTGAAACCTGTGCTCCACTTCCTAGGGTATGCACTGCATTCCACTGCAAGGATCTCGGGAGGGTTAGGTCCATATTCCACAACGCCCTCATTATTTTGTTCCCAAGAGTCGTTGTTGTACAAAAGGTTAATCTGATGGATGGATTCCTCGAACCTAAGGTTTCCCTCAATTTGATAAGCAACTTCTTGTGTTTCATCTAAGCTTGAGAGCAATCGATGCTTGAGGGTGAACTGCAAAGTTCCTTCTAAGGAGTCCAAGTAATGATGGAGAATAGCACTTTCTGAGTTAAAATTGGGTCAGTTTTTTTTAAGGAGAAGATTGAACCTATCATTCCAATCCCTAATGATCTCGTTGGATCCTCTACAAATTTGGATGTATTGGGAGTAAAAGGATTGTATATTTTATTTTTTACACCACTTCCCTTTGAAAGCCTGCACCAGGTCGTCGGGGGTCTTGAAGCTCCCACTTGATTGAGCGTCAATCCATTTCCTAACATTCCTGATGAGTGAGATTACAAAGAGTCTCATAAAGACATGGGGGTGTTCTTGTCCTGATTGATGAAAATCAAAACCTTCACAAAACTTGGTCAAATGCAAGTTACCATATGATCCCCCCTCTCCTGAAAATGTAGGTATCCAAGAGTTATCTTTCTGGGTAGATCATGTATTCCTCAATGGGTATTAGCTAGATCAAAGGAGTCAAAAAGATGTTTATGAGACCATTTAGGTAGATTTTCAATGGTAACAGGATTTGCGGGGGTAATGGAAGTTACAAAAGTAGAAGGGGGTATGTATTGATGCCCACTATGGGTCGTCATTTGTGAAGTCGCCAGATAATTTTCTCGAAATTATCAAAAGGGTAAGGGAATCACCCTTAGTGGAGTCTCCAGGTAAGCTTGTAATATAAATATTCTTGAGGAAAGGCTTACTAAAACGTGTCGTCTTTGAGGAGAATTGACTCATTCTTCCCCAAAAATGGCACCAAAATTTTAGCGTACAATTTGTACTTTAATAGAAGAAAAGGGAAATGGAAATCAAATTGGCGAAATGGGAGACTAATCCTATCACTATCACCTCAATAGCAACTCTCTTTCTATTTAGGGTGGTAGGCCCAAGGGAGACGTCCCCGATGACCTGGAGTTTTGAGAAGGAAAAGGGAAAGTAGCTAGGTAAAAGGTCGCCTCTCACAAGTCACCATCGATCAGAAAGTTTATTTTAAATAACCAATGAAGTGATAATATGCCAAAAGTGTACTCGCCCTGAACAAAGCAACATGAAAACTATATATTTGCAAGAGAACTTGCTGGTTAGCACTTCATAAAACAATTGACTTTCTTAAACAAAGCAAGTTTGTTGAATATAATGAAGTAAACAAAAATCTTATAACAACAATGTTTACAGAGAAATACTTCACATAAAATGTCTTAAGACACGCTTCAAGATGACTAAAAACCATTAACCATTGAAGTCACATCGTTATCATTTGATAGAAGCACATAAGACAAACTATAATTCAGCCTTTACAATTGATTTATGAGCTTTTGATGCTACATTAAATGGTTGTAACTTACTTTAATAACAAAAAAAAGTAGGTTAGTAGATCAAGCTATTCTAGGGTTAGAAAGTGTCAGTAAGTTGTTTGAAGAATAGGTTTTGAAGGTTTGTTTGAACAAAAAACTCAATGGAGGTCTTAGACTAGTGCTTTCTTAGGGAAAATGGAGTCAATAAAGTGGCTTCAAATGTTGAAGGAGCAAGATGATAATGGGAGAGCCAAAGACAAGAAGAGTTGATGGATGAAGTATTGGTAAGCCAAGGCTTCAACCACCAAACTCTAGGGAAAATGACTACTAAAGTGTAGGTAACCCTAGGCCTTAGTAGATTTTCCTCCCTCTTTAACTCAAATAATGAAGCAAGTGACGAATATTATGAAGCAACAAGTGCTAGGGTGTTGCAATGGAAAGGCCCTTAGCAATGGCTTCAAGAAAAACGACTCCTTGGCACAATCTAGTAGGTGGCTAAAAATTGAGATAAGGCCAATAACATGTGCTTAATCTCCTAGGGTTTTAAGCTAGAAATTTCATAATCTTTAGCATAATTCAAAGTAAATATATTATAACCATTCAAAATCAAGAAGAATTGTTGAATTTTACTTACATTCACCAAGAATAATCTAGCACATCACCTAGTTGCAAACTTTCCACCAAGAAAATGCCAAAAAACACCAAGAATAGCCATCCTTCAACAAGTGCGCACTAAATTTCATTCATAAAACCATAATTAGGGCACAAATTTCAGACCTCATAAGTGTGAGTGAAAGATGATGAAAAATAAGAGGCAATTTCCCCTTATTTATACAATACCAAAGACGAAAATTACGTCAAAAAGGTCGACATGGCTAGTTACAAATAATAAGGATTTTTTACATTAAATGTCATAATTAAACCCTAAATCAAGTTGTTAAGGTGACATCATGCCCCTTTAGGGTGACGTTAGGCCATTTTTGGGCAACGTCGACCTCCTGGAGAAAAAACATTAGGCCTTCTTGTGCCTGAGGAGCCTGCCACACGTGCCACTTGGCACACAACTGCTTCCAAAACCTTCCAAAATGTTGGATGACGTCATGGGTGACCTGGATGATGTCATGGTCCCACAAGGCCTACATCATGATGGAAAGGGCACAACCCCCATGGGTCTAGGCCTACCAGGTTTCTCCTCGTGAAACGTCCTCCTCTCTCTTTGATGCAATCCTTTGATCTATCTCTTCCCCCTGCTGGGGTCTCAACATCCATTTGTTGGGATTTTAGCCCCATGGAGGTCTGATCTAAGCATCTCCCCATGTGTACATGTTCATCAGGGTACATTTCCATCGAGTGTGGCCCTGCAACATCAAACGATACGCCCTCCATGGGCTCATAAGTCACGGGGATCATAGCAATGTCAATCAAATCTAATCATCAAGTTTATTAAACATGTGTATAAAACCCCCTTTACCCAGAGAAGTTCTCAAAGAAATTATACTAATCTACAAGCCAAGTTTGGAGGAAGCTATAGGAAGTCGTATGGGGATAATTCTCATTGGATGTGGGATGTTTATGGGAGAAGTCAAACCTAGGCTATGTGAGTGGATGAGATGGTAAGGGATGTCTAGGCAAGGGGTGTAGTGATAGCAGGGAAATGTATGGCTTACTTGTGGGTGCCTTTGAAGAGGGTGAGTTGCACCTGTCATGGATGAAATTTTTTCCAAGCCCATTCAGGCCTTTTATTTTTATTCTTATTTCTTTTTTCTTTCAAGAGGCTAGTTAGGGGACACTACCCTGCCGTGGTGACCATTGGTGGAAATTTTACCCACAAGCATTTCATGGAAACGAGAAGGATGGCTTGTGATGAGACTCCTTTTCTCTTGGCTATGCCACCAAGAGCCACTACCCTGGCGTGGTGACCAGTTGTTGGTAGTTTCATACCGCTACATGCCCATGGACCTAATAGGTTGTCTCGTGATGAGACCCCCTATCCTCTAACTAGGTCTTGTTTTATTATTTTTTATGGGTCCCTTTGTTTCTTGCTGAGAAAAGTTTTATTTCTTTCTCAGGGATCCTTGGGCGAAGCATCTCAAGGTTTGATTATTTTTTATTTTATCTTTTTCCAGCTAATTTTACCCTCTGGTCCTTTATCCCCTTCTTCCCACAAGGCAAGGTACAACCCTTAGATATTTGGCCAACCCAATTCCCGGACTAGTGTAATGGGATGTATGAGTGGGAAAAAGATGAAAATTGGTAAGTATGGTGGGAGCAGATGATGGCCTTTCATGAATCCCCCCAGTGGAAACTCAAACCCTATGGGTTCTAGCTTACTAGGGCATCTTGTCATTCCCCCCAGATGTGGTCAAGTGGAAAATCATAAGATCTAAGCACACATTAGAAGCAAAAAGAATTAAATGCACATTTTCAAACATTTTGAGGATCAAAGTGACACATACCATGATACCCGGACTCATTACCTAATGGAGCAAGATCCATCTCTACTGTAGGACCAGGCTGAGGTGATGGATGTTGTTGTTGCTGACAAAGTGGAGGCGCTGAAAAATGAAAGGATGGGCCCTCTAGGGCCATGCTCAAGTCGATCTGGCTCTCGATACTCTATGTCTAGAACCTATGGGCCTCTAGACATAATCTCCTCAGTTATCTGTAACACCCTGTTTCCCCTAGTTTGTAAAAATAAATATATTGGCCAAGAACT
>SNQJ01S0009832.1:50142-72260 GCA_010110895.2 Picea sitchensis
AAGAGGAAGTTATAGCGGGTTTTGTTGTAGGTTGTATCCCTTCATTTGCTGGATAATAATAAAGGAAGGACTTGAAAATTTCTCTGGTGGATGTAGCCCACACTGGGTGAACCACGTAAATCTATGTCTCTCTTGTATTGTGTATCTTCTGTGTTTTGTTTTCCGCATTTGTTTTATTTTATTGCTCCGCGGTCCTATTTTTCTAACATTGATCATCTAGTTCACTAGGGGTTTCAACTAGGGATCCCATAACGGGTTCTTTGTGCAAGGTGAAGAATCCTCCTTCAAGGTGAGGTATGACCACTTTAGATCCTTGTTTTAGGAAATTCCCAACAAAGTATTCTACAAGGTCCTTGTGGAATATGATACCCCAATTTCTCAAAACATCTATTACCAACACGTCTATAGTAAAAGGAGCGTTAGGCCAAGAGTCAAAATCCACATTCAAATATTTGATAATTCTCTTTGCAAAATCCCCTCATGTGTTTGGTTGTGACACACTTAGACCCAACTAATGCATTACCTTCTCAATCATAATGTTGGTCATAGTGTTTGGGTCAAAGACACAGTTATGGAGGAGGGAGTCACTGACTTAAAGAGTAACATAAAAAGGTGTGGTCTCCTCGTACCTTGGTCCAATTCTTTCTACCTGGTGGAAAAAAGGNACCTTCTCAATCATAATGTTGGTCATAGTGTTTGGGTCAAAGACACAGTTATGGAGGAGGGAGTCACTGACTTAAAGAGTAACATAAAAAGGTGTGGTCTCCTCGTACCTTGGTCCAATTCTTTCTACCTGGTGGAAAAAAGGAGAAACCTCTTCAAGAAGGTCATATTTGTAAATTTGTGGTAGGGGAACTTCAATCTCTTCATCCTTGTGAGTTGCAAAGATTTTTTGAGTGGGTTCTACCCTCTCAGGGGGTTCGTTCTCTTGGGAGAATAAGGAAACATCTTGTATGTTGGTGAAACGTGTGCCTCACTTCCTAGGGTATGCACTGCATTCCACCGCAAGGATCTCGGGAGGGTTAGGTTCATATTCCACAATGACCTCATTATTTTTTCCCCAGGAGTCGTTGTTGTACAAAAGGTTAATCTAATGGATGGAGTCCTCGAACCTAAGGTTTTTCTCAATTTGATAAGCAACTTCTTGTGTTTCGTCTAAGCTTGAGAGAAATCAATGCTTGAGGGTGAACTGCAAAGTTCCCTCTAAGGAGTCCAAGTAATGATGGAGAATAGCACTTTCTGAGTTAAAATTGGGTCGGACTTTTTTAAGGAGAAGATTGAACCTATCATTGCAATCCCAAATGATCTCGTTGGATCCTCTACAAATTTGGATGTATTGGGAGTAAAAGGATTGTATATTTTCTTGTTTACACCACTTCCCTTTGAAAGCCTGCTCCAAGTCCTCGGGGGTCTTGAAGCTCCCACTTGGTTGAGCATCAATCCATTTAGTAACATTCCCGGTGAGTGAGCTTACAAAAAGTCTCATAAAGACATGGGGGTGTTCTTGTCCAGATTGATGAAAATCAAAACCTTCACAGAACTTGGTCAAATGCAAGTTACCATATGATCCCCCCTCTCTTGAAAATGTAGGTATCCAAGAGTTATCTTTCTGGGTAGATCATGTATTCCTCCATGGGTATTAGCTAGATCAAAGGAGTCAAAAAGATTTTTATGAGACCATTTAGGTGGATTTGCAATGGTAACAGTATTTGCAGGGGTAATGGAAGTTACAGAAGTAGAAGGGGGTATGTACTGATGCCCACTACGGGTCGTCATTTGTGAAGTCGCCAGATAATTTTCTCGAAATTATCAAAGAGGTAAGGGAATCACCCTTAGTGGAGTCGTCAGGTAATATTGTAATATAAATATTCTTGAGGAAAGGCTTACTGAAACGTGTCGTCTTTGAGGAGAATTGACTCAGTGTTCCCCAGAAATGGCACCAAAATTTTAGCGCGCAATTTGTACTTTGATAGAAGAAAAGGAAAATGGAAAGAAAATTGGTGAAATGGGAGACTAATCCTATCTCTATCACCTCAATAGGAACTCTCTTTCTATTTAGGGTGGTAGGCCCAAGGGAGACGTCCCCGATGACCTGGGGTTTTGATAAGGCAAAGGGAAAGTAGCTAGGTAAACCGTCTCCTCTCACAAGTCACCATCGATCCGAAAGTCTGTTTTAAATAACCAATGAAGCGATAATATTCCAGAAGTGTACTCGCCCCGAACAAAGCAACAAGAAAACTATATATTTGCAAGAGCACTTGCTAGTTAGCACTTCATAAAACAATTGACTTTCTTAAACAAAGCAAGTTTGTTGAATATAATGAAGTAAACAAAAATCTTATAACAACAATGTTTACAGAGAAATACTTCACATAAAATGTCTTAAGACAAGCTTCAAGATGACTAAAAACCATTAACCATTGAAGTCATATCATTAGCATTTGATAGAAGCACATAAGACAAACTATAATTCAGCCTTTACAATTGATTTATGAGCTTTTGATGCTGCATTAAATGGTTGTAACTTACTTTAATAACAACAAAAAGTAGGTTAGTAGATCAAGCTATTCTAGGGTTAGAAAGTGTCAGTAGGTTGTTTGAAGAATAGGTTTTGAAGGTTTGTTTGATCAAAAAAATCAATGGAGGTCTTAGACTAGTGCTTTCTTAGGGAAAATGGAGTCAATAAAGTGGCTTCAAATGTTGAAGGAGTAGGATGATAATGGGAGAGCCAAAGACAAGAAGAGTTGATGGATGAAGTGTTGGTAAGCCAAGGCTTCAACCACCAAACCCTGGGGGAAAATGATTACTAAAGTGTAGGTAACCCTAGGCATTAGTAGATTTTCCTCCCTCTTTAACTCAAAGAATGAAGCAAGTGACGACTATGATTAAGCAACAAGTGCTATGGTGTTGCAATGGCAAGGCCCTTAGCAATGGCTTCAAGAAAAATGGTTCCTTGGCACAATCTAGTATGTGGATAACAATTGAGATAAGGACAATAACATGTGCTTAATCTCCTAGGGTTTTAAGCTAGAAATTTCATAATCTTTAGAAAAATTCAAAGTAAATATATTATAACCATTCAAAAGCAAGAAGAATTGTAGAATTTTACTTACATTCACCAAGAATAATCTAGCACATCACATATTTGTAAACTTTCCACCAAGAACATGCCAAAAAACACCAAGAATAGCCTTCCTTCAATAAGTGTGCACTAAATTTTAGTCATAAAACTGTAATTAGGGCACAAATTTCAGACCTCATAAGGGTGAGTGAAAGATGATGAAAAATAAGAGGCAATTTCCCCTTATTTATACAATACCAAAGACCAAAATTAGGTCAAAAAGGCCGACATGGCCAGTTACAAATAATAACGATTTTTTACATTAAATGTCATAATTAAACCCTAAATCAAGTTGTTAAGGTGACATCATGCCCCTTTAGGGTGACGTTAGGCCATTTTTGGGCAACGTCGGCCTCCTGGAGAAAAACGTTAGGCCTTCTTGTGCCTGAGGAGCCTACCACACGTGCCACTTGGCACACAACTGCTTCCAAAACCTGCCAAAACACTGGATGACGTCATGGGTGACCTAGATGACATCATGGTCCCTATAAGGCCTACATCATGATGGAAAGGGAAAACCCCCCATGGGTCTAGGCCTACCAGGTTTCTCCTCGTGAAACGTCCTCCTCTCTCTCTGCTGCAATCCTCTGATCTATCTGTTCCCCCTGCTAGTGTCTCAACATCCATTTGGTGGGATTTTAGCCCCATGGAGGTACAAACTAATCACCTCCCCATGTGTACATGTCCATCGGGTGTGGCCCTGCAACATCAAACAATACGCCCTCCATGGGCTCATAATTCATGGGGATCATAGCAATGTCAATCACATATAAGCATCAAGTTTATTAAACATGTGCATAAAACCCCCTTTACCCATAGAAGTTCTCAAAAACATTATACTAATCTACAAGCCAAGTTTGGAGGAAACTATAGGAAGTCATATTGGGCTAATGCTCATTGGATGTGGGATGTTTTCGGGAGAAGTCAAACCTAGGCCATGTGAGTGGATGAGATGGTAAGGGATGTCTGGGAAATGGGTGTAGTGATAGAGGGGAAATGTATGGCTTACCTGTGGGTGCCTCTCAAGAGGGTGAGTTGCACCTATCATGGATGAAAATTTTTCCAAGCCCATTCAGGCCTTTTATTTTTATTCTTATTTCTTTTTTCTTTCAAGAGGATAGTTAGGGGACACTGCCCTAGCATGGTGACCATTGGTGGAAATTTTACCCACAAGCATTTCACAGAAAAGAGAAGGATGGCTCGTGATGAGACTCTCTTTCTCTTGGCTATGCCACCAAGAGCCACTACCCTGGCGTGGTGACCAGTTGTTGGTAGTGTCATACCGCTACATGCCCATGGACCTAATAGGTTGTCTTGTGATGAGACCCCCTATCCTCTAACTAGGTCTTGTTTTATTATTTTTTATGGTTCCCTTTGTTTCTTGCTAAGAAAATTTTTATTGCTTTCTCGAGGATCCTTGGGTGAAGCATCTCAAGGTTTGATTATATTTTATTTTATCTTTTTCCAGCTACTTTTACCCTCTATTCCTTTATCCCCTTCTTCCCACAAGGCAAGGTACAACCCTTAGATATTTGGCCAACCCAATTCCCGGACCAGTGTAATGGGATGTATGAGCGGGAAAAAGATGAAAAGTGGTAAGTATGGTGGGAGCGGACGATGGCCTTTCATGAATCCCCCCAGTGGAAACTCAAACCCTATGGGTACTAGCTTACTAGGGAATCTTTTCATTCCCCCTCAGATGTGGTCAAGTGGAAAATCATAAGATCCAAGCACACGTTAGAAGAAAAAATAATTAAATGCACATTTTCAAACGTTTTGAGGATCAGAGTGACACATACCATGATACCCAGACTCATTACCTAATGGAGCAAGATCCATCTTTGTTGCAGGACAAGGCTGAGGTGATGGATGTTGTTGTTGCTGACAAAGTGGAGCCGCTAAAAAATGAAAGGATGGGCCCTCCAGGGCCATGCTCAAGTCGATCTGGCTCTCGATACTCCATGTCTAGGACCAGTGGGCCTCGAGACATAATCTCCTCAGTTATCCCTATATTAGGGGATAAAAATATCGAAACTTATAAATAGAGTAAACAACAACAATAAATTCCTTTTATGTTACCGTGTAATTTAATTCTACACATGCCAAGTTTTTGTTAACAAAGTAGACAACATAGGGATTCCCTTCTTCTTGTTGACCTAATACTGCTCTAATTTTTGTGTCTGAGTCACCTATAGAAATGTTAAATGGTATGGACTAGTTGGGTCCACACAAGACAAGAGCCTCTGATAGATTTTGCTTAAGAGTTTCAAGATAGGATTGGCACTCATCTATCCAAACAAGTTCAATATTTTTAGTAAGCAATAATATTGGATGGGTTGCAATCCTAGTGAAATTTTCAATAAAACGATGGTAATAGCCAACATGTCCCATAAAACGTTGTACCTCTTTCTGCACTTTTGGACTAGGAAGATTTAAAATCACCTCGATTTTTGTTGGATCAACTTTAATACATGCAGTCGAGCAAGGTTAGTTTCTTTCCATCGCTTAAGCACCTTTTCCATATTTGTTGAGCTTCATTGAATGTATTGTCATAGGCTAAAAAAATTTCCATATAGATCCCCACACAATCATCGATGAGATCAAAAAAGATATCAAGTACATTCCTATGGAAGGTAGCTGGTGCATTATAGATTCTAAAAGGCAAGACCTAATAAGCATAATTTCCCGAGGGGCACGTGAAGGTTTTCTTGTCTTGATCCTCAGAAGAAATCTAGATCTGATTATATCTAATAAATTCCTTGAGAAAGAAAAATAATTCCTTTCCTACTAAGGTGTCGAGTACTTGGTCAACAAAGGTGTGTATCCTTTTTTTATTTCCCTATAGTCAATACAGATCCACCATTTACCATTTTTCTTGGGAACTACCACAATAGGAGAGACCTATTGGTGAAATGGGGTAAATGAAATTTTCATTAAGAAATTTTTGTAATTCTTGTTTGACTATGTCCCTCAAAGTTGGGTTCATGTGGCATTGAGGTTGTAAAATGGGTCAACAATCATCCTTGATGTAGATATGGTGTGTGCACAGATTAGAGCGAATTCCCTTAATGTCTAAGTACTCCCATGCAAATGTGTCTTTATGTTCTCTCAAGAGATGGGATAGATGTCAACCAACTTTTAAGGTCTTTCTGGGATCTCAATTTTGACTAAAATGTTGTCAATCTAGGGATTATGGTAGGGAATCATGGACATAATATTCATGGCATTTTCTTGAGTGGCGGTGCTCATTATAGAGTCCAAAACTTGAAATATTGGTTGAGGGATTGAAGGAGGATTTATAATAAAGCTATTGATAACATCATCTTCTTTTTCATCCTTGAAGAACATTGTTTCTTCTATTCAAAGCAATTGTTTCCTATCTTCCTTTTCATATTCTATCCACATAGGATTTTCACAATCCACACTAGGATTATCAGGAGGGTATATGGTGAGATTTTTTGTGGAGTCTCCATGGGATATGATCATGTTACTCGATCTGTAGCTAATATATGCATCAACAATTGCTAACCATGGACATCCTAGGTTTAAAGGGTGACACCTAGTATGATATCTAGGCTACAATACTACAAAATCAGCATGATACTTCCACGAATCCACTGAGACAATTACAAAATCTATAACTCATTTGGTTCTGATAGTCCAGACCAATTGTTAATTCTTTGATTGTAGGACTCTGTCCAAGGTTGATTAACCCGAGAATATCCATGGTTTCTTTGGTAATTACATTTATTGTGGTGCCCAAGTCAACCAATGCATTTGATATGCTCACTCCATTGATTTGGACACTGACTGTTGGAGAGCCATGATTCTCATATTTGGTAGTAAGGTTTTCCTCAAGCATCAAATTTTTCAATTGTCCCACTACAGGGATGGTAGGGGGATGTTTTGGTTTACTTCTATGCTTCTTTATGCATAACTCATTTATAGTTTTGGCATATATAGGAATGTCCTTGATGAATTGTAAGAGAGGAATTTTCGCACAAGAATTATGTAATTCTCCCAATAAGTCAAATTTTGGTCGAGTGGGAGGTTTAACTAAATTCATCCTTTTTGGATATGGGATGATTCTAGAAGGTGGTAACTAGTTTGATTATTTTGGCGGACTTGATTGTTATATATCGGGAGCATGGTTCTCATATTTTTGTTTGGAATGGTTTAACTTTGATTACTGGCACTCCTCATCTTCATGTTCTTTGATAATAAGAGGACTTTCTTGATTAAGAACTTTCCCTAATCTAAGATGGATTTCTTGACATCCACAAGTAAAAAAAACATGTAGGATAGTGGGATGGTTTAACAGTGTAAGTATGTTGAAATTTTTTATTTTTGTTAGGATTTAGATCGAGTTGTGCAGGTAGTTGTCATATTAGAGGAGCATTAGATTCAATATTATTCATAGGAAGTTGCAGTGGTTGTTGTTGGTGAACTGGGGTTGTCAGATTGGAAATTGTTGGCCCTTAGGAACAAGTCCTCGCCATCCTTGTGGCCACGGATAAGGTGGTGTTGGTTGGGGTGACCATTGCAGACAAGTCACAGGGGAACTCTAGGGTTGTGGAGGACACTACATTTGTTGAGAGGGAAATTGTAGAGTGTTCCAATAAGTGTTGAAAAAATGAGACGAGCCTTGATTTATAATTGTTGGTTGTGGATGCCAAGGTTTCTTTGGGGTGGTGAAGCATACATTTTCCCCTTCCTCATCCACTCCTTGATATGATTCTTTGAGCTTTGGCAGTGAAGGGAAGCTATTTGTGTCATGATTTTTTTCACACATGCTGAAAAGAAACACACAAGATGAGATTATCAAAAGTATGAATCAACTATCTTCCAACGAAGACCCCAACAATATAATTTTATGAAAAACTAGTGCTAGACATCTTATTGCACCTTTAATAACCTCCTCGACAATGACGCCAAATTTTTGGTCATTTAATTTCTTTACAATTAAAACAATTAATTTACCATACATTAAATTATCAATCAGGAATGAAATTTGTTTACAAGTTATTGTGAAAAATATGAAATTTGTTTACAAGTTATTGTGAAAAATATATGCAAGATGTAATTTTTGTTTAGCATAAGTGTAATTAACATGCGATTGTAGAATTACCTTTAATACCAAGCCAACACCTATTCTAATGAGTGAGCCTTGCCTCCATGGAATAGAGTGCTACATATTGAATTCAACGGGTAAAGAAAAAGCAATCCCATATACAGAGATTGAAGATCATAAAGTAGGAAATTGCATTAATCAAAGTAACAACTCCAAGATACAATTCAATTAGTTTTCCTCCCCTCTCTCATGGAGAGGGCGTAGTTTTTACACACTTATTTGGCTTGTCTAACAAATATTCCAAGAACAATCTTGAGAATCTACGATTCCCAAGCTATTCATATTATTGATTAATTAATAAGAATTAAGTTACAACAATCGTCTCAAAATAATACATTGTTTCCTTTTTATTACATGAAGTCTACCTCAACCATTACAACCAAATATGTCTCCGACACAGAAGTCCTCAACTATTGCCCACAAAATACTCCAAATCTGTTTTGTTTACCAACCACGAGCATGATTGGCGTGCTCGTTATGGCTAGAAGGATTCGCTTGTAGAAATGACAGTGGATCCCTTCAGATTTGCAAGAAAATAGGGGATAACAACTACATTATGTCTGTATTCGAAACAACATCATGAAAATATAGGGATGGTGGTACTATGACATATTGGGAGTATAAGCACTCTGATATACTCTAAGTAGCAACACTACGAATACTAGGAGTAACAACACTTTGTGAAGCTATTAGTAGCAGCACTTCATGAAGCTAGGAGTAGCAGCACTTCATGAAGCTAGGAGTATTAGCATCAATAACATACCCATGTCTTAACAACCTGACAAACCACTATCGTGAGTGAGTGTAAAAAGGCCTATTTCCCTTCAACATACTAGCATAATTCAATAAAACGACGTGAAATGTGAGAAAAACATACCTTGGACAAAATACATTGGTATAAACAATCGTAGGCTTGGAAATGGTCATAATGGATGTTGAAAGGTGGTTAAAAGGAGTAAAATATAAGCATAAAAATATGGTATTTATGGTGCCCAACAATGGGCATTTTAAGGCATTTGGCATGCATTTTCTCATCATGCTAGTGCCATGATGTGCAATTTTTGTAATTATTGATGTTTATTTTATATGTGGCAAAATATGGATTTAATTTTACTAAGGCATTTGACTAGGGCATGGATTTCAATCCTTCTTGCATCATTCAAGAATAGGAGTGTATTTGATAGTGTTGGTGTGCATATTTTAGGATTTCTAGTAAGAAAAATGACGATCAAGATTAAAAGCGTGCATTTTTGGCATTTTGACATGCATTTTGGACTTGTAATAAGATTTGGCATGAAATATTAGATCTCTACCTTGATCTCTACCACCTCATGCATGCATTCTCCAATGTATGTAGTGCATTTTCAATGTACATAGTGCATTTCATTTAAGGAAATTGATGTTGTGGGCATTCTAAGGAATATGGTGTGTTTCTCATCATACTTATGCCACAACATGCATTTTTTGGAATCCTTGTTGTTTATTTTACATGTAATAAATTATGGCTTTAATTTTAGTAAGGAATTTGACCAAGGTATACATTTTCATCATTTCTTGCATCATGCAACATCAAGAGTGCATTTGATAGTTTAGATGTGCATTTTTTAGGGATTCTAGTAAGAAAGACATCGATGGGGGTTAAGAGCATTCATTTTTGTCTCTTTGCATGCATTTTGGAGTTGTAAGAAGATTTGACATGAAATATTAGATATTCACCTTGCTCCCTACCAACTCAAGTGTGTATTTCGTTGAAGGAAAGTGACATTGTGGACATTCTAAGGCACACATCATGCATTTTCTCATCATACCAATGCCATGGTGTGCATACACTAGAACCCTTTGTTTAATTCTACATGTAGTAGCATTTGCATTTAATTTCTCTAATGTATTTGACCATGGCATGCATTTTCTTCAAATTTACAATTTCTTGAAAATGACAGTTTTGTAGGCCAACAACATGCACTTGAGGGTTGTGGTATGCAATTTGAACACTCAAGCAATCAATACATATGAGATATTACATCATTATTGAATCATGCAATATTAGGCATTCATTTGATAGTGTTGGCATGTTTGTTTTAGAGCTTCCAACTGGAAAAATGATGATTAAGGTTAAGAACATGCATTTTGGGCATGGTGGTGGGCATTTTTTAGACTTGTAAGAAGATTTGACATGAAATATTATATTTTCACCTTTCTCTATGCCACCTCAAGCATGCATTTTTCCAATGCATTGTCAATATTCTAAATAAAATGGCATGCATTTTCTCATCAAACCAAAGCCATGGCATGCCTTTTCTCATCAAACCAAAGCCATGGCATGCATTTTCTCGAATCCCTGGTGTTCATACTACATGTGGTAAAAAATGGCTTTAATTTCACTGCGACATTTTAACTCTTGTATTTTATCATGAAGCATTGATAAACACTAGACTATAGCATACTGCATGATTTAAATGAGAATGAATAGAATTTCTCAAATGTAAAACTGGTGCAAAATTTATTGAAGCTTGTTGCATAATGCATGCCAAAATTACATGTACTTATGACCACGTTTGAAAAAGTAAGGCTATAAGTTTTCACACATATCATTTCCCTAAGTTCCATATTTATAAAAATATGTCTTCGGTATCAAGTTATGGATCTATGAAAATAATAGTTTCATTATTTATTTATTTTTCAAGAAATGTAAAATAGTCTTTACACAAATGCATGTTAAGTCCAAAATAGGTACTCAATTAATGAAATACTATAAAATTACTAACCCTCCCAAATATTCATATCTATCATTTGTCTTCGCATGGATGTTCCTACATCATATCTTCCATTGTCAATGAAAATGAAAATGGAAAGTGAGACATAATCACTAGCATTGATAATGTTGCAAGAGTTGGAAACTAAATCATTCAGTTTTCTATATGTATAATTGGGACTACATTTTTTGGTGTTTATTTTAGTTTATTTTTTAATATTGTTTCCAGTTATGTATTTGCTAATAAATAAACTTGAACAAATTTGTCTTCTCTTCCCTTGTATATTCATGTTACAAATTCAAACTTGTCATACATAACACATCATCAAGTATGCTCAGAATGCATGTCATACATAACACATCATCAAGTATGCTCAGAATGCAAGCCAAGTCATCGTGTAAAAATTATATCAATACATGTGTATTGAGTATTCAATTAGAGAAATTGCTATCAACATAATAATAATAAATGTGCTATCAACATCAATTTTAAAACAACCAATAGGATTCAAGAGAAATGTAAAAGTTAAAAATGACCTCAAAATTAAAAAATTTGCTATCAACATCAACTTTAAAACAACCAATAGGATTCAAGATGATGATGTCAACCATAAGGGTATTTTCAAGTAAAAGAAAGAAAACTATTTTTTATCATATTTTCGACTTATCTCCTTAGAGGTTTACTCAAATTTCAAGTGTAAGAACTCATTGGATGTGGAATTAAATGAGTTCTTACACAACAATTCTGATCCAATGAGTGCTTACAATTGAAATTTAAGTAGGAATGCAAGGAGATAAGTTGAAAATAAGATTAAAAAAAAAGTAGTTTTCTTTGTTTCCCTTTGAAAATTCATAACTCTTATTTTATTAATTTAACTATATTCATTTCCTTAGGAAACCCATTTTAAACCTCAAAAATTCTCTAATGGTCCCTTGATCTATTTTTGGTATTTTGTTGGAAATTAATAAAATTATCTTATCTATTTTCTTAAAACAAAACTTGAATTCTATATAAAAATAGAGTACCTAAACCAAGGTGACATGTCTCTTTAAAATGCACACCAAAATTCGTAAAAGTACCTTTGAAAACATCTAAAAAAATATGGTTGTAGTATTTTGCATGGTGCATTGCAATACACAGGTTGAGATTTCTCAAAATTGTCTTCAACTACGAGTTATGGATCTGAAGTAAAAAAAAATCCATTCATTTTTAGTTTGAATATATGAAGTTAATTGGGTTAATCAGAATACATATTTTAGTTGAGTTTAATTGTCTTTATCAAACTTATGAGTGAATTTTATCGTGTTTGTTTGCATTGTGGATTTTTTTTCAAATTTCACTATACCTCAAATTTAAATACCAACACAAACCATGGGACTTAGTAGGTAAATATAGGTAAGTATATGCTCACGGAAACTCCGCTTCACAAGTTGTTATAGGAAAATGGATTATAACTAGAATGACCAAGTAATTCTAAACAATCATTGATACTACAACATTAATATAGGAGGATTGAAATAACTAAAATTAACTGGTAAAATCTTCATAAATATTAAAACACATAATTCACCATACCTATTACAAAAATATATGCATATATTAATCAAGAGTAGAATGTTTACAACTCCAAATGGGATGCATTACTCATCATCCCTAATCCATAACAATGATGGAGAGGATCCCACTAGTGTGTAGTGTGTATCCAATTGGCAAGGATAATAAAGATTAAAATACACAATTCACCATATCTATTATGTAAAAATAGATACATATATTAATTAAAAGTAGAATGTTTACAACTTCAAATCGGGTGCACTGATCATCATCCCTAATCCATAACAATTATGGAGAGGATCCCATTAGTGTGTATCCCATGAAAAGTGTACTTGCACATGAGGCTATAGGATATTACACAAATAGTGAAATATTAATGTTGGTCCCACTCACCATTTACTTGGAGGTTGAGTTTGATTTCTTGTACGAGAAGTTGGTTAATACCTATCAAGACATTTTGATCATGTATATAAAACAACCTCTTTAAGATCATCATGGCCTTCCATGGTGAAATCTAGTGAATTAGACTCCTTCACAATTTCAAGGTATAACATGCACCACAATAAGTTCAAAAGTAACCATGAAACTTTCATTTAAACATGGAATTTCCATACAAGTTTCATTCTGTGTCATGTTCGGAGACTTTATGTGACATAAAACTTTGTAGGAAAAGAAGTTGGATATTGTGATGATGTACTTGATGTAGCTACAAGACTCAAAGATATGATTAAATGACCATATATAAATAAGGAAGGCCCATATGAACTCGATTGCAGTGGAACTTGTTTCATGATATTCATCTAAATCATTAGAAGATAACTAAGATTTTATTTCAATTAATGAAGGATGGTGTAGCATAATCTTGTTAACATCATCTATGTACACTATATGGATAATCAAAACATCATGCATAATTTTTTCCATATGTCATTGCTACCAATAGTGTAAATTTTTGTATCATCACTACAATGATCTAAGCATGTTGAATCTAGGTTTCCCACATGCGACTCATCAATAACTTTGTAGATAAAAATCTCTTCTAAAACATTTTTTCCTTGAGTATTAGTAATCAAAGGTTGGAGTAGTGTCCCAAACATATTGCATAGTTGAATGACATTTCAACTGGTAAGGTATAGGACTATCATTAGGTGGGATCTAAACATCATTATCACCAAATGCAACATCATCACTCCAATAATAGTTTTTAGCAATTATAGATAAGTGGATGACTTTTGTCATTGTAGAAATAATTATTGCTTTCTTTCTAGTCGTTTTTCTTATCTAGCATCATCTTTAGTATGTATTCATAAAGATTATTCCACAAATTCTTGTGGAAATGACTTCCATTCTTTATGTGGCAATGGATTAGGGTCTATACTTTTCATGGTTTAATTTAAAAAAAAAAAAAACAAGCATGATAGGATGCCCAAATGGACTACATAGGTTACACATAAGATATTTAATTTGGAAAGCATCAATGAAAAACCACTTTGTCTCTATAATTATAATGTAAATACTAAATAATATCTAATCTTTAATAAGAACCATTTGTTTATTTTCTTTCATTTACAATATCTGGTACATCACTTTTATACTCTTAGAAACAAAAAAATGAAAAATAAATAAATTAGAAAATAAAAGTAGCAATACTATAATATGAATAAATAGAAATTCTCAACAATTACATTAACATAAATTAAAAAAACTTAGTAAAGGTCCTTAAAAAACAATAAACTTCTCAATACCTAAAACATTAAAAACAATATGATTCTAAATACCTGAAACCACAATCAATTAGGGGTAAAATATGAAAACACAATTTGATTAAATAAATTCAAAGCTTCTTCTATAAATTAAATGCATCTTTGTCCATTAAGAAACTCTTTATTACATGTATCTTCAATCCTGGGGCCAATATCTAAAAGATATGATAAAAATGATGCTTTAAAAATCTTGTAAAATAATTAACCTTGAAATTAATTTTAAGTTGATATTGTTTTTCCACAATAGCAGGTATCTTTGTTTTATATTGAATTTTTTTTTTTATCTTGTGTATCTTCAATAACTTATGAAACTCAAAAAAATAATCATATCCAAATCAAATACACCTTCCAAATTATATAGCTTGAGAAAATGAATAAATAAATAAATCATTATGAATGCATAATTTAAATCACCACATAAATGGATCACCGACAATTTTAATGGTTCAAAATATTTCCATTTCATTCAATTTGGTTTGTTCAGGGATCACATATAATGTGATTTGATCACAGTGCTAATTTATGTAGGGCATTCAACTCGATTTGATAAAATGGTTCTCTCACAGTGTTTGCTCAAGTGCAACATTAGACTTGGTTTTTCCAAAGGGTTCTAGGTCGTTCAAGAAGGAGATCCAATCCATACTATTCATAATGTTTTCGCACATGATTCATTCAAGAAGGGAAGATGACATGGTTTGATCACAGGTTTGAGATAAATCCAAAAAGACAAAAAAATAAGGGATTTTCCACATGTTCAAATACCTCATTAACCCACTTTCACTTTGTTGAAAATTTCAGAATGGTAAGTTAACCTCATATCATTTATAACGTAAAAAAGCTAACCCCACATTCTAATTTCAGAATGGTAAGTTAACCTCATATCATTTATAACGTAAAAAAGCTAACCCCACATTCTATCTTGCATAAAATATTATAAACATAAAAAATTTATGGTGGAAAAAGATACCTCATTAACCCACTTTCACTTTGTTGAAAATTTCAGAATGGTAAGTTAACCTCATATCATTTATAACGTAAAAAAGCTAACCCCACATTCTATCTTGCATAAAATATTATAAATATAAAAATTTTATGGTGGAAAAAGAAGATTGACTTTTTATGTGATTAACTTTGCCAATTACTTCATACTGCGATCACTAATCAATTTCTTATTTAGGATGCAATTTGAGGTGGTAATTTCTTATTCCCACTCAAACAAAGTAGTAGGACCATCGACACCCTCTGGACTTTATTGTGTTAATAGATGTGAATTGTGTATTTGTTCATGTAAGTATTGCTCTATGATATATTTTGTATAGATAGTTATATATTTCATTTGAAATGTAGTTTGATCTTTAATAGTATTCAAGGTATAGGAGTTGGTGAGTTTAAGGTTAGATGGACAATAAGATTTAGTTTAATTCAAAATTAAAATTAATTTGATTAATGGTCATTATATGATTATTACTAATAAATATGAATTTAATTATTGAAATTGTCATAATGAATGGAATTTGAGGGTGGTTTAAAGTCTAGCATTACTAAAATGTAAATTTTTTATGATAGTTTTTTAATCACTATCACTACTAAAGTCACATTGAAACTTGATCACTATCATTACTAAAGTCACATTGAAACTTGATTTAAGGATGGTTCTTATATGTCATTATTACTTTTGTGTGTAATTCTAAACTACTACATCAAAATAAAGAATCATCTTAAACTTTTTAATGGAGGTTTTAAATTGTTTTGATGGTTACAATTTAAAACTGTCATTGTATGTACCTATAAGGGTGGTTTAGAAACAACTCTTATAGGTACATACAAGGGTGATTTTAAACTATATCTATCAAGGTAGTTTGGATCAAATAGTTATGAAAAACCACCCTTATAACTACATATAAAGGTGGTTTACAACTTCCCTCGTATAACCACCTTTGCTTGTAGTTACAAGGGTGGTTGTATAAAAGATGACACTAAAATGTGTCATTTTCAATGACACTCTCAACCATTTCTACAAAGTTTTTGGTGACCGTTTAAGAACCATCATTAAAATGATTTTTTTTTCCTTATAGCGGTTTTAATAGTGGTCACTTATTGACGACATGAATATCTCAAACCACCCTTAATGTTACTTTTAAAGATGAAAAATGGTCATTGTTAAAAGCCTAAAATGTAGTAGTGAATACAAATTGTTGTCAAAGACTCTATAGTTTATTGTAGATCACTACAACTAGTTTTAGAATGTTATATATTACTATAGGGGACATTCTAGCAGATGAAAATGTGTTGCATAATGTTCCAGGTTGCTACAGAAGCATAAGAAGACACTATGGAACCGTGCATAATGCTACATAACCAACCATAGTCGACGTGGAATGTGGTTCCACTCATTTTTCCATGTGACCAAGATATGCTAACAAGTATAACACATGGAACATATGGGAAAAACTTAAAGGCTCTTAGATTTTCACACCAGTCAGTGACATTCTTAGTATTTTAGGAAAAGAGCTAGGGATTTGTGTGCTTGAGAGAAGGAGTTGAGGGAATTAAGGTTAGTTGATTATGGGGTTATTTTTTAAAATCAAAAGTCATTTTACTGACAACCATTCTATGGTTGTCGCAATTTTTTTTCCTTGATAAAACTTATGATGGTCATTTTGAATCATCACCATTGGTACTTATGTAAAAAATTCAAAAGCCATCAACAAAGGAACTTTTCATAGTAGTTTTGAACCACATCCAAAAGTGCTTTTGAAGGTTTTTGTAATGTCCCCTAGCCCAACTGAGGAACATTACAGTGCAAAATACTTGTAAAATATTTTTTTTACAACTAACTAATTGATTTCTTGTAGCTTGCAACTATGAATTACAACCAGATTTAGCTATTGTTTGTTACCAGTATTTACATGTATCTACAACATACTGAAACAAACATGAAATGCAGCTAATAAAATCCATTACAACAACATATAAAGCAGTCTCATACATAGAGTTCATGCACAACAATTTAACTCATTAAATAACACAACAATAAGATAAAACACTTATCGTTTAATTTTGTTGTGCAACCAGCTACTTGGGACGGACATTCCACCCAACCATAGACGTTTTGTTCCAAATATCAATAGCAAGTCACCCCTAAGATGGGGCTAGCAGTCCACAAAAGTGGTTGGTCTCTCACTGTCCACTCACAACACAGAAATCCCACAACCCACTAATGTTCTCCTACAATTATCCTAGTTTTGCACCAACGCTCTTCCTCTCAACCTGCCCAACCCAAGGAATGTACCCCTTCACTAGTCTCGGTCCCTCAAGCATCTCATTTGTTTATTAGGGTCTCTTTGGTACATGTAACCAAGAATCTCTCTACTAGAAACTCAAGGGAACTCACTGCTAGGAAAACTACCAGGAAAATTAGCAAACACTTTTTGTTTTAGTGCAACTCACACAAGAGTTCACTCTTCAATCCTGACAACCTGTCTCTTCAATATTTACATCCAAATCACTAAAAAACGCTCCAGCATGCTCTTGAATTCGCTCTCCATGGATGTTCTAGCTCTGAGCTCCCTTTCTTGCTCTCTACTTGTTGTTCATGCAAAAACATTGATTGTTCAAAACTGTTGTAGCTTACCATACAAATTTCCTCTCTTTGGCTTACTTGCTTGACTCACACACTTCCCCAAGTTGGTTGTACTCAGCCCCCGTACTCCTAATAACTATGGGATGTGACTTCTCACATCCACCCTCTTACATGCATTCAATGATTGGCTTTGGGAACACTCAATCAAAAGTAGAGTTTAATACATAATAATAAAATCTAGGATTGTAGGTGAATTAATAGACATGGGTATTTCCCCCTTGAACCCCTCTTAGACATTCTCCTAAACCTTCCCCTCTCTTGTGGATTAATCCATCCCCCCTCTTTGTCCATATCTCCTTAACAACTAACATCATATATTATTATTAAAATTCAGAAATACAATTCACATATATATCCCACATTATATCTACATTAAACATTAATTAAAATAAAAATTATAATGGAGATGTTACAATTTTTTTTAGAATCACTAAAAAAAACCTTGTCAACATGGTTCAAAATCAAAATCGTAGCCAAATATACTTTTAACAATGAATTTTAGAAAAAATCCACCAAAACTAATATTTTAGTAACAATCGCAACGCAATCATAATTAAAACCACTATGATGACTTTTGTAAGGATGATTATTAGTGGTCATGAAAATTATTTTTGGAGACCGTTCATAAACTATGGTTAAAAGTATTTTTTTTAACAATGGTATTATTGACTACTATTTTTTTGGCTGCAAATATGTCAAAAACCATCCCTAATGCTACTTTTAGCGACATAAAAGAGTGGTCGCTAAAATCTAAAATATTAGTAGTTGTGAGAGTCATGCAAGCTCCACTAAATCCAAAAATAATAAATGTTGGGCTTAGGGAAAATAAATAAATAAATGGCTTCTTAATTTTGTTGCACCAGAATACATCGTATTTTTTTTATTTTTTTTAACAAATTTCTTAGTCACAAATATGGTCAAATATATAGACCAATTTATTTACGTTGTCACATTTGGATTATAAAAAATTAAAACAATAAAATATGAAATTATTATTTAATTTACAAATAAATTAAATTAATTATTTTTTCTATAAAATTTAAGAAAAAATATTTTTTTAATTAATTTGTATTTATTATTGAAATAAAAAATAAAAAATTGTAATGAAAAAATTACATGCTATCTTTTGCCAAAACACCCACACCAATAGTGGCAGGCACTATCTAAAGACTAAAGTCAATAAAAACATAATCAAAAAAATGAAAGGGTGACAACCCAAACCAAGATAATATTAAGAAGTAATCATGCTAGGCACTATCTAGAAGACTAAAGTCAATAGAAACATAACCAAAAAATTAAAGGGTGACAACCCAAACCAAGATAATATTAAGAAGTAATCATGCTAGTCTTAAGGGAAGGTTGGTTCTAATCATTTAGGGAAAGGCCCCAACTAGCAATTGGGGGTTTGACATATATTAATGAATTTTATCTTGCATTTACCAAGTATTTCTAACCTTATAATGCATTGCTACATAATATATTTAGTACGAAGGCACCAAAACTTGAAGCCTTTTAAAATTATCACATTTTCATGGTTATGTAGAATGTCACTTGTATCTCTTCAAAACAAGTGTTAGGATCATTCTTATTGGGCCATTTTCAATGATGCCCTTATTGACAACATCAAACTTCATTACAATGTGAACCTGAGTTGATGTTGTTGAAGTTGATTCCTTGCAAGGTGTTCAAAGCACATATATTTTAGAAAATTTCTAAACTATGGACTTATTTTTCATGTAAAACACTACAAGGGAGCAAGAATCCTATAAAAGGCCTCCTTCATATTGTTGGGTATGTTTTATGTTCTTTGCATGGTTTTTGGACAACGAATTTTTGGCTCATTGTAATATAATTCATATTAAGTGTTGGCATGTTTACATGCAGAGTATGTTTGTCATTGATGGCAAGAACAACAAAAACGATGGTATGTTTGCAGGCAAGAACAACAAAAACGATGGTATGTTTGCAGGCAAGAACAACAACAATGATGGCATGGTTACAGACAGAGTGTGCTTGTCATTGATGGCAAGAACAACAACGAGGATGGCATATTGGTAGAAATGATGGCAAACAGGAAAGCAATGATGAGAGGAATACTGTAGAGTTGCACGTAGAGCACAAGTATGTGTCAGGGCCGAGGTTAACTTCATTGCCAAAGCTCAGGAGAGATAGTGTTCTCAAAAACTCAAACGAGACCCAAACTCATCAAGACTCGTAGAAGGATCAAAGGTCATGGGATTTGACACTTAGAATTTCTTCCAAGTCGGGAGGAAGCATCAGCTCAAGAGGAGGAGCGACAATGGTCGTCGGATCGAGTACTGTGAAGAATCTAGACCATTGGATCAGAGTCCAAATAGGAGGAACGAGCGCACAAAGAAGAGGAGAACGGATCTCATCCGTTAGATCTGAGTGCATGGACCAACAGTCGTTGGATCCCAAGGAAAGTGCATGAGACAAGTTCTGAAGTCATCAGAACCGTCCATGGTCAGGGTTGACAGGTGGCAGCAGATCCGGGAGTTCAAAGAATCAAACTTTGGAATATTTGCAAGGGGTAGAGTGGAGTCAATCCTAGTCGTTGGTGCTGGGAAGGACACGTGGTGAGAGATCAACATTTTGCTGACTCGTGAACTAGAAAAGTCAAAGGCGAGAGTTGTAGGAACTCGCGATGTCTGAGTTCGCGAGTTGATTTGAGCCCTTAGATCGTGGGGAGTTGTGGACCGTTGATCTGATACAGATTATTTCGGATATCGAGAATTGGAAGAAGGGCGGTGAGCTAACCTCCGACATCGTGAAACACAAAGTTTCGATGAAATCTGGATCGTCGGATCACAGATTGATCTGGGTCATCGATCGAACAAGAGATGAATCATGAAATGCGAAGTCTTGAAGTGCGAGGAGGAGATCTGGGTCGTTGGATCTTAAAGGATCTGGACTGTTGAGTCATGGGAAATCTCAAACCGTTGATCTGAGGTGATTGAAGTAGTGAGTTCAAACTTCGGAAGAAGGGAGGTGCTCTAACCTCCGATATCGCGAAACACAAAATTGCGAAGTGCCTTTCTGAATAGGCGTGTGGTCACAGCCAGTGGTCACATCGGTGGAAGAGAAGGGAAGGAGCTAGCATTGCTAGGCTCCACCTTGGAGTTTTGCGATTTGGGAAAATTGAGGTGACTTGCAGTTGATCACCCGAAACACAAAATCGCGAAATGCCTTTTTGAATATGGTTGTGGTCATAGCTAGTGGTCACATCGGCGGAAGAGAAGGGAAGGAGCTAGTGTTGCTAGGTTCCACCTCAGAGTTTCGTGTGTTGGGAAAATCGAGGTGACTCGCAGTTGATCACCTAAAACGCGAAATCGTGAAATGACTGTTGGTTAGGCGTATGCTCATTGTCAATGGTCATGTGAAAGTGTTGGTCTCTAAAGATGTCCTAAAAACAACCTCTATGCATCAACCAAAGCTAGGCGTTGGCACAAGCATTTTACTTGTCACTTACGTAGGTTCTTACCTTCTGTTTTCAATACCCAGCCTCCAGAGATGCAACACCTGTAAAGGAACAACAATCATAAAGGGAACAACAGTTGTTCTATTCAAAGGAACAACACGACCTGCAAAAGGAACAACAATCGAAACAAAAGGAACAACAGTCGTTACATTGGACTGAACTAATGTTGAATTAATTGCATTGTAGTATTTACCCAACTATCTAATTTGTCAACCCGGGGTTTGTAAACTGACGAAGCACACGCAAAGTATATGCAAGATTGAAGCGGGACTAATCTAATCTAATGTTTAACCTACAACTGAAATTGAATCATTAATCTAACACACGACTGAAATAGAATCATTAATCTAACACACGACTTGGAATTGAATTAATCTAGTTGCGTAAATGAAATTAATCTAGTAATGAGAAATTGCATGAAGGAATTAATCTAGAAATGGAGAACTACATGAAGGAAAAGCAAGTACAACATGTGAAGAGTTAAATAACACTACAACATATGTGAGCTCATGCCAATGAAACAATCTTCTATTACAATAACCAAATCAATCTTCATAACAAAATAATAAAAGCATGAAAACCAAAACCATGAATCAAAGCTAAGAATCCCTTTCTCTTTCGAATCCTAATGACTACCATTAATGACTACTCTAA
>SNQJ01S0009832.1:72842-84308 GCA_010110895.2 Picea sitchensis
GGTTGATTGCCAGAGGAGCTGAAGAGTCTCGAGATAACTGCCAATGGAATGAAGACTCATCATAGAGACAATTGACAGATGGAAGAGTGTCGAAGACTGTAACTGTAACATAGAGGATAAGCTCAACTGTGACAGAGAAGACGAAGGGTCGCACTACCAGAGAAGGCAAATAGTCTCAGGATAAGCCACTCATGACGAACAAAATCGATATAAACACCAAAGAAGATGAAGAGTTAGGCGGATTATCTCGCAGAGGACTTGGCGTGATAAAAACATGCATAACAGAGAAGAGAGTGGCCCCTTTCCTGATAGTTTTTCATACGGGTAGAAGGAGACTGTGCAGAGGACCAGAAGAGCATATAAGAGGCGCAACACATAGAATGAAGGAAGGGAACAAAGCATGAAATGCAACAGAAAAGATGAACAAAGAGGAAGTGGTGCACATAAGGAGAAAGAATGCAACATAGAAGCAAAAATATGCATAAGTCGCAGAGGATAGAAGTTGAAGAAGGTATTGAGATGTAACAAATCAGATCAGAGGCAGAGAAAAGTAGTATAGCAGAACGATGATCAGACTGGTAAGCCATTTGATAAATATTGTATCATTGTATTAAATTATTCAAGCAAAGATTTATAATCATGGAGGGAGGTGCTAGGGAGGATTGTTGTCCTCAGAGTTTCAAGTGGGTGCTTGAACACAGGGAGTTGTAGCTTCCATCTTGTTGCAGCCAGAAAAACCAGGGTGGTAGGGTGGTGCAAGGGAGAACTATTGTTCTCTGTTATACAGGTTGGTGTATGTGTGACTAGAAGTTGGTGCTTCCATCCAGTTGGTGTTGGAACACTCAGGGAGTTGGTGCTTCCTTCTAGTGGGTGCTAGAGAATCAAGAGAGTTGGTGCTCTCAGCAAGTTACAACTTGTACAGGTCGGTGCCTGTGTGACTGGAAGTTGGTGCTTCCATCCAGTTGGTGCTTCCTTCTAGTGGGTGCTAGAGAAACTAGAGAGTTAGTGCTCTCAACAAGTTTTTGCTTGTAAAACAAAGGTGGAAGTCTCAAAAGGAGTTGGTGCTCATAAGAATGATAATGTACAGAAAATAAAGACTACTTATCATATCAAGAAGAAGAGGTTTTCTCCCTTTATGGGTTTCCTCGGGAATATTTGTCTCTGTGTGTTTCATGTGTGTGATTGATGGTGAATACTCTATTGCTTACTTCACTGAATTATTTTGATCATCATTGAGTGTTTTGTAATGAGTTTAAAATGGGAATAATTGTTTAAGCACAGTAACAATTGATTCACCCCGCCCCCCTCTCAATTGTCCAACAATTGGTATCATAGTGAGTTCTCTTTACTTGAGGGTAGATCCTATTGCTTAAAAATGACTAGCCATGAAGTAACTTCAACCAATAAGGTCCCTCTACTCAATGGAACAAACTTTTCCTTCTGGAAAGGTAGGATGAGAACCTAGATAATGGATTTAGCTGCAGAGGTCTGGAATGTGGTAGAGATTGGTTATGTAAAGCCAGTTGTACTAGCTTCTAAGGATGACAAGCTAGAATTCAGCTTCAATGCTAAGGCTATGAATGCTATTCTGAGTGGGTTTGCAGAAGCATAATTTGTAAAAGTTATGCACTTAGAATCTGCCAAAGAAATGTGGGACAAACTCATTAGCAGTTATGAAGGTAATGAGAAGGTAATAGATGCCAAGCTTCAAACCTACATATTATAGTTTGAACAACTAAATATGAAAGAGGATGAAACTGAAGAGAAGTACAAATCCAAGAGATTTGATAAAAATAAAAGTTTATGTGTAAACAATGATGACTCTTCAAGAGACACAGTTAGTGACTCTTCTTGTGAAGATAAGGTTAATGACTTTATGCTTATGGACAAAGAGGATTATGATAATAAAATCACAGGAAGTGATGTTAATGATGAAGAAGTTGTGGTTGACTTGGAAGGATAACTAATAAGTGCCTTAGAAGAGATTGACAGACTCAGACTTAAGAAGAGAAAGCAAAAACAATTGTTGATACAGTTCGAGAAAGACAGTAAACAACCTGATGAAGACCTTGCTCTACTAAAACTGGAATTAGAAGAGGAAAATAAAATCGAGGACATTTTGAAACAACAGTTATCAGAGAAGAAGACAAGATGTGAAGCCTTGGAAGAAGAGGTAGTAAAAACTAGAAAAGAGATGGATAAGTTTAAAGAATTGTATGTCCAAAATCTTCCAAGCATTAAAGCCTCAGTAGAACCAAACGACATTCTGAGAAAACATAGATATCCTTTGTTGAAGTCTGTTTAGGTTATGTAAGTGGTTCAAATAGAAAACAACCAGAAAACAAAGAGACAATAAAGATGATCAAGTTCCAAGTCAGCAGACAATCAGACCACGTGAGTACTCTATCACCAAAAGCTAATAAAGACAAGGTGATCCCTGATAAAAAACAAAGATATCAGAAGATGGAGCAACAAATGCCAAGAAGAAGGCCATCCTTCAGGTACCAAAATTTCTTCCATGGTTATTGTTTTTACTGCTCTAATTTTGGTCATAAGATTGCCAATTGTCAAATTAATTTTAGAGACATGCAACTGAGGAGGTCAAGAAATAAACAACCTTTTCTACATAGAACTAAACAACCAATGAGTAGACAACGTTGCAACAATCACTTTTACCTATTGAACGATGAGCTTGAATGCTATAACTGTCATAACTTCGGCCACAAAGCTGCAAACTACCATCTGAAGAATTACAAAGCAGATCCAAGGATAAAGCTCTTAGCTAGAAATGCCAGCACATGGAAAAAGAAAGATAGTGAAAAATGTGGTCTAGTACTTTCATCTCAAAAACAAAAGGACTCTTGGAATATAGACAGTGGATGTTCCAAGCACATGACTGGAGACAAGGATAAGCTTTTGTCTATAAGTAAAAGAAAAACAGGAAATGTGACCTTTGGAAATGATGAACTAGGTAAAATCAAGGGTAAAGGGATGGTGAGTTTGAGTAATGGAAAAGGAGATTCCCAGGATGTTCTGCTTGTAGATGGTCTGAAACATAATTTTCTCAGTGTAAGTCAAATGTGTGACAGAGGCTGTGAAGAGGTGTTCACATCCAAAGATTGTAAGGTAAAGAATGTAAACTTAGGACAAGTGGTGGCTAAAGGCATAAGGACAGATAATAATGCATGTGTGCTGAAAGAAGATAGAAAAGAGTGTCATCTAAGAAAACATGATGAAAGTTGGTTATGGCATAGGAGACTTGGACATCTAAACTTTGACCACTTAATCAATCTCAAAAATCTTGAGGCAGTAAAAGATCTTCCAAAATTATAAAATCCACAATATTCTATATATAAACCCTGCCAAGTAGGAAATCTAACCAGGACGCGTTTTAAATCCAAAGAGCTCTACTTCAACAAAGAAACCACTCCAATTAGTCCATATGGATTTATGTGGACCATCAAGACAGGAAGGCACAGGGAAGGAAAACTACTTCATGTTGATCATTGATGATTACTCCGGACTCACTTGGGTTTCTTTTCTTAGAGAAAAAAAAAACTGAAGCATTTGAGAAATTTAAAATATTTAAAGATTTAATTGAGAGTCAAACAAGCAACAGGTTAAAAGCAGTAAGATCAGACAGAGGAGGAGAATTTATGTCAACTGATTTCAAGGAATTTTGTGATAAACATGGGATCAAGAGAGAATACACAATCCCAGGAACTCCACATCAAAATGGAGTAGTTGAGAGGCAAGTATGATGATAGGGATGATGAAGGCATCTTCTTAGGATATGCTACCAATGGTAAAGGATATAGATGCTTTAATAAAATATTGTATAAATTAGTTGATTGCATTGATTTAAAGGTTGATGACGGAGTCCCAATAAGAGAGGTGAGCAATATTGAGTCTACTACAGAGGACACAGTTGAAGCTGAATATGAACAGGTCCAAGAATCCAGTATTTCATTCCAAGACCAAGCTCATCCCCATAAAATACCATTTTCTGAGAGAGCAGGTCATCAATAAGATTGTTCAGGCTCATTACATTCCAACCACAGAAAAAATTGCAGAAATTTTTATTAAACCCCTAGCCAAGACACCATTTGAATATCTCTATCAGAAGTTGGGTGTCATCTCTTCTCTCACCTAAGAGATTCCATCCTATCAGGGGGAGTTTGTGTTGGTTGCATATTTGATACCTCGGAAAAGTACCACAACAGCTCTGGGGGAGCATGTTTTCTTTGACATTGATGTCAAAGGAGGAGAAAAGGTGTGGTATGGAGGCTACAGTTGGAGGTCTAAGCAAAACAATGTAGTCCTTCAGGGTTGCCATCAATGCCAAAGGCAGAGATTGTTGGCATGTTTATAGGAAGAGTATGCTTTTCATTGATGGCAAGAACAACAGTGACGATGGTATGTTTACAGGAAAGAACAACAACAACGATGCCATGGTTATAGGCAGAGTGTGCTTGTCATTGATGGCAAGAACAACAATGTGTTGAAATTACTAAGACAACTGAGAGGGGGCGGGGGGTGAATCAATTATTATTGTGCTTAAACAATTTTATGTTTATTAAAACATTTTTTTAAACTTCACCAAGTGACCATCAAGATTATACAAGATATGAACAACATAAATAATAACCATCAATCACACATATGATATACACAGAGACAAATTTTCACGAGGAAACCCATAAAGGGAGAAAACCTCTTCTTCCTCGAATGATAGGCAATATTTTATGTTCTGTACATCATCTATCTTTGAGCACCAACTCAAAAATGGGGCTACAACCTCTATTTTACAAGCTGCAACTTGCTGAGAGCACCAACTCTCTGGTTTCTCTAGCACCCACTAGAAGGAAGCATCAACTCCCTGAGTTTTCCAGCACCAACTGGATGGAAGCACCTAATTCCACTTATACAAGCACCAACTTGCATACAGAAAACTCTGTGTTTTCCCTAGCACCACCCTGCCACCCTATTTTCTAGCCACAACTAGATGGAAGATACAAATTCCAATATTCAAGAACCAACTTGAATACCAGAGGACCACAGTCCTCCCTAGGACCACCCTACCTCCCTGATTATGAATTTTTGACTGAATAATCAACAATACAAATATATCAATTCTTACAGATTCTTCTTTGTTCTGTAAATCTACTCTACTTCTGTTTCTTCTGCAATTCTACTCTTCTTCTGTCTGTTCTGCAATTCTTCTCTTCTTTTGTTTGTTCTGCAATTCTGCTCTGCTTCTGTCTGTTCTGCAATTCTACTCTTCTTCTGTCTGTTCTGCAAATCTTCTCTTCTTCTGTCTGTTCAGCTTTTGTTTCTCATCTCTGAGTTTGATCTCACACTGCACATACTATAACTTTACCTTTCTTACAGTTCAACTCATTTTTTCAGTTAGAACAACCAACCTCACACAGTCATTGCATTTCTCTTTTATGCTCTCCCCCAATTCCGTTACACCTCGAATCTCCAAGGAAACCCATCAACAAATCAATTTCCAAAGGTACAAGAACTATGATTCAGTTCTGCTAACTAAATCGTAATTGAACAATTAACCGTGAGGTGAAACGATAGCCCTTCGATTAAATTCTCGATTAATCAGCACTGTTGGATTACACCTGTAGGGACTCACATTTATCCTATATGCCCACTGGCTGTGACCGAACGCTAAACAAAAAGTGATTTCACGATTTTGCGTTTCGAAAATCTTGTGACAAGACATCTCGACTCTCCCATATCGCGATCTCTGAAATGGATCTTAGTTGGGCTAGCTCCTTCCTCTCATATGACCACCAGTTGTGACCAAGCGCTTATCCAGAAGGCACTTCGTGACTCGTGACTTCGGGGATCTTGGTATGAGGTGTCTCGACTCTCCCAAGTCGTGATCTCTGAAATGGATCGTAGATGGACTAGCTCCTTCCTCCAGCCTTCGACGATGTGACCTTGGCTATGACCACATGCCAAACATTCAAGCGCTTCACTTGTCAGATCAACGATCCAAAAATTTTCTTCGATCTGACGACTCATATCTCATCGTGACTTTGCATATTGTGAGTTCCCACACCACGCTCCTTTGACTCCTCCAATGTGAAAGTCAACAAAATTCCAATCGCTCGCCACGTGTCCTCTAGCTCCAATGGCCAGGATTGGTTCGCAACCTCACATATCGCGAGTTCCCACACCACACTCCTTTGACTCCTCCAATGTGCAAGTTAGAAAAATTCCAATCGCTCGCCACATGTCCTCTAGCTCCAATGACCAGGATTGTTTCGTGTGACCTTGCATATCGCGAGTTCCCACACCACACTCCTTTGACTCCTCCAATGTGAAAGTCAGTGAAATTACAATCACTCGCCACGTGTCCTCTGGCTCCAACATCCAGGATTGTTTTGTGACCTCACATACCGCGAAGTTAGAGGCTAGTACTCAGCCTTATCCTCTTCAAAGTTATATAGGATCCGACGGATGTTGGTCCTCGACACTCAGATCCAATGTCTGAGATTTGTTCTCCTCTTCTGTGCGTTCTTCTTGTCTGAATTCAGATCTGATGGCCATCGGGAATTCAGGATGGTTGATCGAACGATCACTATTTCTCCTCCTCCTGAGCTTACACTTCTATTCTTGCCATGCCATCATCGCTGCACTGCTAATCTTTCTATCATTGGCAAACAAGTATACTCTCATTGTGTTGATCTTTCCATTAATGACAAACAAGCATACTCTTCCTTCTGTCTATAAATATGCCAACACAACAAGGATGGCATATTGGCAACAATGATGGAAAACAGGAAAGAAACAATGATAGCATCGGGAATTGTTGTCTACAAGCTTAGGATGAATAGCGTAGAGTTACACGCAGAGCGCAAGTGTGCACCAGGGCCGAGGTTAACTTCATTGCCAAAGCTCAAGAGAGATAACGTTCTCTAAAATGTATATGAGACCCAAAATCATCAGGACTCGCTGAAGGATCAAAGGTTGAGGCCTTTGACACTTAGAAATTCTTCCAAGTCGGGAGGAAGCATCAGCTCAGGAGGAGGAGCAACAGTGGTCGTCAGATAGAGCACTATGAAGAATACAAATCATTGGATCAGATTCCAAACAAGAGGAATGAGCGCAGAGAGAAGAGGAGAGAAAATCTCGGTCGTTAGATATGAGTGTGTGGACCAACAGCCGTTGGATCCCAAGGAAAGTGCACGAGACAAGTTCTGAAGTCATTGGAACCGTCCATGGTTAGGGTTGACAAGTGGCAGCAGATACGGGAGTTCGAAGAATCGAACTTCGGAATATTTGCAAGGGGTAGAGTGGATTCGATCCTAGTCGTTGGTGATAGGAAGGACACGTGGCGGGAGATCAACATTTCGCTGAATCACGAACTGGAAAATTCAAAGGTGAGAGTTGTAGGAACTCGCGATGTCTGAGTTCGCGAGTTGATCTGAGCCCTTAGATCATGGGGAGTTGTGGACCGTTGATCTAATATAGAGTATTCTGGATATCTGGAATCAGAAGAAGGGAGGTGAGCTAACCTCTGACATCATGAAACGCGAATTCTCGATGAAATCTAGACCGTCGGATCACAAACTGATCTGGGTCGTCGATCAGACAAGAGACGAATCATGAAGTGCGAAGTCTCGAAGTGCGAAGAGGATATCTGGGCCATCAAATCTCAGAAGATATGGACCATTGAGTCATGGGAAATCTATGACCATTGATCTGAGGTGATTAAAGTCATGAGTGTTGACTTCATAAGAAGGGAGGTGCTCTAACCTCCGACATCGTGAAACGCGAAATCGTGAAATTCCTTTCTGAATAGGTCTATGGTCACAGCCAGTGGTCACATCAGCAGAAGAGAATGGAAGGAGATAGTGTTGCTAGGCTCCACCTCAGAGTTTCACGAGTTGGGAAAATCAAGGTGACTCGCAGCTGATCACCCGAAACGCGAAATTGTGAAATGCCTTTTTGAATAGGGTTGTGGTCACATCCAGTGCTCACATCAGTGGAAGAGAAGGGAAGGAGATGTTGAAATAATGTAATTGCAAAGTGTATTCTTATTATTATTTGATATATTATTCATTGGATCAATCCCCATTGTGGATTGATCATGTCGGTTAGTGTAATAGGACCAAATCCCCTTTTGCGGATTGGTCAAATGATAATTATAATAGGTAGAATAATAAGTCGGCCCCAACAGATATTAAAGAGGCTGAGAAATATAATAAAGGTGGTTATAACCACCCAATTAGAGAATTCGGCCCTACCAGTGAAGAGACACTTCACACGTGCCAGACTTGTATAAATAAAGAGGTCAACGCCTCACTTAGACACACACCTCACTTGCTCATTGAGAGACAAGTTTCGAAATTGCAGTTGGAGAAGAGAGAGAGACAGTGGCACCTCTTTTGGAGAGGAATTTATGTTTCAACTTGAGTTATCTCTTGGCATTGTATTGGCAATCTATAATAAGGAAGTTTTGTTGGGTTTTCTTCCCCGAGAGGGTTTCCCAGGATAAATGTTGTGTCTCTTGTGATTGTGTATTTCTTGTGTCTCTTGTGATTGTGTATTTCTCAGTGATCTTGTCTTATGTTGTTATATATTGAAATGAAAAGAACTATAATAATGGCTTAGACATTAACGTGGTTTCAGAGCCAAGCGCATCTCCTGGTAAGTTCAAAATTTGATTTTGAGCATTTTCTTTTTTTGGTCATTTTCCTAGCTCCAGGTAAAAGATGTCTGCAAGCACAAAGCTTGCTGACAAACTGGAAGGTGTGGAAAAATTGTGTGCCTAGAAGTATAGGATCAGCATGATCCTTGCAGAGAATGACCTCGAAATATTCATTAAAGAAGAAGTGTCAGAACCCGAAGATGCCGTAGAGAAAGCAACGCATCAAAAGGACACAATCAGGGCCCAAAGAATCATTGCAGATTCAATCAAAGACCACCTGATTCCTTATGTGTCATCAAAGAACACTCCGAAAGAGATGTTTGATTCTCTAAGCAGACTGTACAAAGGAAAAAACATAAATCGGAAGATGAATCTAAGAACTCAACTGAAGAATACGAGGATGCAGAAAGGAGAAACGATCCAAGAATATTTCTTTAGAATCTCATAATTTAAAGAACAATTAAAAGATATTGGAGACACCATAGACGAAGACGAACTCATAATGATGGCCCTAAATGGTCTCACAAGACCTTGGGATGCATTCATCCAAATGATATGTGCCAGATCGGAGAAACTGAAGTTTGATAGTCTATGGGAAGAATGCATCCAAGAAGAAACCAGAGTAGCTAACCATGAAGCGCTACTAGAAAGAGATGATGATCAAGCCCTAGCTACTCACACCAAAAGAGGAAGGAAGAAACCCTACTTCCAAAAAGAGACTCATAAAGAGCCTCAATCGCCAAACAAATTCAATAATAAAGAATCTCATCCAAGGAGATTTCATAAGAGAGGACAACGAAGGGAAAGAGACTACTCATATGTACAATGCTATCATTGTGACAAGATAGGACACATTGCGAAATTTTGTCAAACCAGATGAGAAGAATACAAGAGGAAACATAAGAGGCACCATGCCCATGTAGTTGAAGATGAAGAGCCACCTGCAAAGATGATAAGAGAACAGATCAAAGTCTATGTCTTGATCTCGACCCTCTCAGGATTGGTAACACCTGAAGAGGACACATGGCTCATTGATAGTGGTGCCTCCAAGCACATGACAGGTCAGAGAAACATTCTCTCTTGTATTTAAGAAAATATTTTTTCTCAGAAAGTGACACTTGGAGATAAATACCAATATTCGATCAAGGGAATGGGAGAATCAAGCTACAAACTGAATTCAAGGAATTCATTAAATATGAAGGACGTACTCTATGTACCAGGTTTGAAAAAGAACCTACTCTCCATTTCAGCTCTAGAAAAGAAAGGCTACAGAGTATCCTTTATAGATGGAGAATTCCTCACGTGGGCTAAAGGAGAAACCATAAATGAAGCAATCATCATTGGAAGTGAAGAAAATGGCTTGTATATACTAAAGGGTCACTCAGAAACTGCCATGGACCACTCCATTGAAAACTCATGTGAAATTTTGCATAGAAGACTAGCTCACATCAACTACAAGGCGCTACCCTACATATGCAAAGCGGTCACAAGTTTACCAGAACTCAAGGTTGACCATGAAGGCATATGCAATGGATGTGCACAAGGGAAGAACATCAAGAACCCATTTCCGAAGAGAGACAACAAAGAAAAAGGAGTCCTAGAACTCATTCATTCAAATGTGTGTGGCCCAATGCCATCGTCCTCCATTAGTGGGTATGTATACTATGTATCATTCATTGATGATTATTCTCGTTAAACCTGGGTGTATTTTTTGAAATCTAAAGATGAAGTGTTCAACAAGTTCAAGGAATTCAAAGCCTTGATTGAGAATCTTTCTGAAAGAAATATTAAGATACTCAGGTCAGATAATGGAGGAGAATACACCTCAAAAGAGTTCATGAACTTCTGCAAAGATGTTGGGATCAAGAGGGAACTCACTAATCCCTATAATCCTCAACATAATGGTGTAGCTGAAAGGAAGAACAGAACAATAATGGAAGCTGTGAAGACTATGATCCATGATCAAGATCTTCCTATGTGCTTATGGGTAGAAGCAACAATGACAACTGTTTATGTGCAAAACCGATTATCCCATAGTGCACTTGGGTTCAAGACCCCTGAGGAGATGTTCACCGAAAATATTCCAGAGGTAAGCCATCTCAAAATATTTGGCTGCCCAGTTTTTATTCATATACCGAAAGAGAAGAGAAACAAGTTGGAACCCTCAAGAAAGAAGGGAATATTTGTGGGATACTGTGAGGTCTCCAAGGACTTCAGAATCTATATACCAGGTCACTGCCACATTGATATCAGCAGGGATGTGACCTTTGATGAAGAAGCAGCGCTCAAGAAATCAAGAAGATGCCAGATTGAAGAAGTATATGAAGAGGAACCCGTAATCCCCAGAACTGTTGTGAGTGAGGTTCCCAGAGTCGTAGAACCAGAGAGGGAAGTCGTAACTTCCCCTGATGAGGAAATTCCAATAGACCATTATGTAATATAAGATCAAGAACCTCCTCAGATGACGATCCTCCATAAAATAAAGCCAGCTTGGGCTAGAGAGATTATTCAAGATGGAGAGAAGTATGGTGTTCCCGAAGGAACCTTGAGATAGGTGAAAATACCAAAGCCATTCTCCAGTTATATGGATTTGATGTGTGATCTCCTAGAGGAGGAGCCTACCTGCGTTGAAGAATCCATTCAGAGGAAAGAATGGGTGGATGCCATGACAGAGGAATACCAATCCATAATAAAGAATGATGTATGGGAAATAGTTCCCAGACCGAAGAGTAAAGATGTGGTATCCTCCAAATGGCTCTTCAAAATAAAACATGCTGCTGATGGAAGTATTG
>SNQJ01S0009832.1:84358-99674 GCA_010110895.2 Picea sitchensis
ATGGGAAATAGTTCCCAGACCGAAGAGTAAAGACGTGGTATCCTCCAAATGGCTCTTCAAAATAAAACATGCTGCTGATGGAAGTATTGAGAAGTATAAAGCAAGATTTGTTGCTTATGGATTTTCTCAGAAATAAGGCATTGACTATGAAGAGACATTTGCTCATGTAGCCAGATACACTTTGATCAGAACCATCATAGCCCTTGCAGCTAAGATGAAGTGGAAGTTGCACTAGATGGACATAAAGACAACCTTCCTAAATGGTGTCATTAAAGAGGAAGTGTATATAGAGCAACCTCAAAGATTTGAAGTTGAAGACAGGAAGTCTCATGTCTGCAAACTGAAGAAAGCCTTATACGGATTGAAGCTAGCTCCCAGAGCTTGGTATGGCCGTATAGACAGTTTCCTAACAAGCTTGGGCTTTACCAAGAGTAAAGCAGATTCTAACCTCTACTTCAAGGTTATGAACGATGATCCAGTGATATTATTGCTATATGTGGATGACTTATTCTTAACTGGAGAAGAAAATCTCATCACCGAATGTAAGAAGAGACTCGCTTCAGAATTTGAGATGAAATACCTCAACCTAATGCACTATTTATTAGGTATTGAGGTATGGCAGAGTCAAGAGAGGATCTTCCTTAACCAAGAGAAGTATGTAGTCAAAATCCTGAAGAGATTTGACATGTTGGAATGCAAGCCCATGAATACACCCATGGGAGTGAAGCTGAAGCTGTTGGTCAATACTTCGTCAGAATTGATTGATGCCACACTGTACAGACAGATTATTGGATCACTGATGTACCTGACGAACACCAGACCAGCCATTTGTTTTTCCGTGAACACCTTGAGTCAGTTTCTGGTAGAACCCAAACATGTTCACCTAGTGGCTTCAAAACATGTGATGAGGTACCTTAAGGGTACATTAGATTGTGGTCTCAGTTATGACAGAGATCATGATTTCACATTGAGTGGATACATTGATTCAGATTGGGCAGAAAGCATTGCTGGCAGGAAAAACACTTCCAGATGATGTTTCATTTTGGGATCAACCATGATCTTGTGGTAGAGTAGAAAGCAATACAGAATTGCTCTCAGCACATCGGAAGAAGAATACATTGCTGCATGTTCTGCTAGTTGAGAAGCTATATGGATTCGAACGTTGTTGACCGATCTATTTGACCTAGAGATGGAAGCAACCTCGATCCTATGTGACACCCAGAGCTGCATAAAGATGACAAAGAATCCTGTATTCCATGATAAGTCTAAGCACATAGAGATCCGATATCATTACATCCGTGACATGGTGCAGAGAGGAGCCATAAAGCTCCAGTACATTAGCACGGATGAACATGTTGTTGATATGTTGACCAAGCACCTATCTCATGTAAAGTTTGAGTACTTTAGAGATAAGCTTGGCATAGTCCGAAAGGACCTTCCTTGAAAGGGGGAGTAGTTGTTGTGATGAGATATTCCCTACTTCTGACCTTGTGGTTGTGACATAAAGCAGGATGTGTACCTTGCTTCCGACGTTGTTGTTGTGACGTAAAGCAAGATGATGTGATGTGACTAGTACTATGCTTCCGGCTATACAACTACGACGTAAAGCAAGTCTAGTACCCTGCTTCCGACTTGATGGTTGTGACGTAAAGAAGGATGTGTACCTTGCTTCTGACCTTATGGTTGTGACGTAAAGCAAGATGTTGTGATCAGACTAGCACTGTGCTTCTGGATGGATAGCTGTGACGTAAAGCCAGTCTAGTATCTTGCTTCCGACATGATGGTTGTGACGTAAAGAAGGACATATACCTTGCTTCCAACCTTATGGTTATGACGTAAAGAAAGATGATGAGATGAGGCTAGCACTGTGCTTTCGGCTGGATAGTTTTGACGTAAAGCCATTCTAGCATCCTGCTTCCAACCTGATGGTTTTGATGTAAAGCAGGACGAGTATCTTACTTCCAACTTTATTGTTGTGACATAAAGAAAGACTATGAGACGAGACTAGAACTGTGCTTCCAGCTTGATAGCTATGACATAAAGCCAGTCTAGTATTATGATGATGAGCCAGCCTCATGTTGTGATGATGATGATGTATTAGTTTTTATACTAATCCATATTGATGCAAATGATGATTGCATTCCTTTGAGAATGACGATGTCTGCCGATGAAGAAAAATTCCGATGACTTATAGATATGCTAGTCAGTGCTCCAAGATGATATTAATGATGCTGCCCTCCTGATGTCGCCGATGATACAGACCTCTCTCTCGCCTGATGTTGTTGAAGAATACCCTTCTTGTTAATGGGGAGTGTTGAAATAATGTAACTGCAAAGTGTATTCTTATTATTATTTGATATATTATTCATTGGATCAATCCCCATTATGGATTGATCATGCCGGTTAGTGTAATAGGACCAAATCCCCTTTTGCGGATTGGTCAAATGATAATTATAATAGGCAGAATAAGAAGTCGGGCCCAACAGATATTAAAGAGGCCCAAAAATATAATAAAGGTGGTTATAACCACCCAGTTAGAGAAGTCGGCTCTGTCAATGAAAAGACACTTCACATGTGCCAGACTTGTATAAGTAAAGAGGCCAGCGCCTCACTTAGACACACACCTCACTTTCTCATTGAGAGACAAGTTTTAGAATTGTAGTTGGAGAAGAAAGAGAGAGAGTGGCACATCTTTTGGAGAGGACTTTTTGTTTTAGCTTGATTTATCTCTTGGCATTGTATTGGCAATCTATAATAAGGAAGTTTTGTTGGGTTTTCTTCTCCTAGAGGGTTTCCCAGGATAAATGTTGTTTCTCTTGTGATTGTGTATTTCTCAGTGATCTTGTCTTATGTTGTTGTTATCTATTGAAATGAAAAGAACTATAATAATGGCTTAAACATTACAGGAGATAGCGTTGCTAGGCTCCACCTCGTAGTTTCGCGAGTTGGTAAAATTGAGGTGACTCGTAGTCAATCACCCGGAATGAAAAATCGTGAAATGAATGTTGGTTAGGCGTATGGTCACCACCGATGGTAATGTGAAAGGAAGGGGCTTAGCAAGAAAAGATAGCGCCCACTGTGAAGTTTTTTCTGGAAGGGAAAAGGTGCCAAAGGAATGAGTGCGCGAAGGTTCTCTCTGTAACTGCCAGAACGAAGTGATTGTATCTGCCAGAGAATTCAAAGAGCTTCGGGGTGATCGCCAAAGGATCTGAAGAGTCTCGCGATAACTGCCAGCAGAATTAAGACTCATCATAGAGACAATTGATAGATGAAAGAGTGTCGAAGACTGTAACTATAATAGAGAGGATAAGCTCAACTGTGACAGAGAAGACGAAGGGTCGCACTTCCAAAGAAGGAAAAGAATCTCAGGATAATCCACTGATGAAAAACAAATTCGGTATAATCGCCAAAGAAGACGAAGAGTTGGGCAGATTATCTCGTAGAGGACTTGGCGTGATAAAAGAATGCAAAACAGAGAAGAGAGTGGCCCCTTTTCTGATAGTTTTGCTGTTAAAATATTGTGTAACTGCAAAGAATATTCTTATCCCCTTTTGTGGATAAAGATAAAATATATTTATTATTCATTAGATCAATCCCCTTTTGTGGATTGATCATGTCGGGCATTGTGATTGACCAAATCCCATTTTGCGGATTGGTCAAACCCTAATTATAATAGGCTAAATAAGAAGTCGACCCCAGAATATATTAAAGGTGGTTATAACCACCCATAAGAAGAATTCGGCCCTGCCAGTGAAGAGAAACTTCCACACGTGCCAGAATTGTATAAATAGGAGAGGTCAATGCCTCATTTGGACACACACTCAGTTCACTCATCTAGTGCGCAAGTATTGAAGGAAGTTGCAGTTACGAGTTGTCGGAAGAAGGAAGAGAGAGAGAGGTGCATCTCTGGGAGAGGAAATTATGTGTTGTTTGTCTCATTGTCTTGGCATTGTATTGGCTATCTATATTAAGGAAGTTTTGCTAGGTTTTCTTCCCCTAGAGGGTTTCCCGGGATAAATCCTTGTGTAATCTTGTGATTGTGTTTCTCTCACTGATCCTATCTATGATATTGTTATCTAGTAAATTGAAAGTAACCTAATAATAGCAGAAACTTTAACATGGTATCAAATCTAAGCTGAAGAGAGAATCTTTCACAGGAAAAAGAAAAATGTCACTGTTGTCGTACATGAAAATTAGGGGTTTTTATTGAAGAAGGTTTTCAACTCCAAATCCATCTAGAAAGGTGTGCCCTACCTTAAGGAACATTTTGGCATCTTCAGGGCACATTTTCAGTGGATAGATCTCCCGGAAAGTGGAACCCTAGTTTTCACAAAGTACCAAAAGTACCAGAAAATCAGAGTACCAGAAGTACCAGAAGTACTAGAGTACCAGAAGTACCAGAAGTACCAGAGTACCAGAAGTACCAAAAAACCAGAAACACCAGTCCAGAAATCCACAGATCAAGTTTCAAGGGGTAAAATTTGGATTTTTAGAAATTTGACTGTACCAACATACTCGCCTTAGTCCATCACATCTTTTGGTGAGTTCAGTTTTCAAATCCAAGTAATTTTATTTTTTTATTATTTTTATAGCCCGGAGGGCTACGGTTTCTTCTACAAGAATGAATGGCTACCAGTATGAGGGTAGAAGATAGGCTAGAAGGATCTAGAAACTTCAGATCTTGGAAGCATAGGTTGCAGATGATTCTAGATGAGAATGGTCTCTTAGAACATGTTACAGTGGGGGTACCAGAACTAGATGAAGAAGAGAAAAAGACCAAGCATAAGAAGAATGAAAAGAAAGCAAAGAGAATCGTGTCAGATTCAGTGAAGGATCACTTGATCCCTCATATATATGAACTACAGATAGCAAGGCAAATATATGAAGAACTCAGCAGGTTATATGAAAGCAAAGACATCAGCCAGAATCTTACCTTAAGAAATCAGTTTCGTAATATGAAGATGGAAAACTCAGAACTTGTCACATCCTACCTTATGAAAGTTTCTCAGATCAGAGATCAGCTTGCAGATATTGGAGATGTCATTAGTGACAAGGAGCTTGTAACCACAACCCTAAATGCATTTCCAACATTTTGGATTCCTTTTGTACAAGGAGTGTGTGCAAGAAGCAAGTTACCCAAGTTTGATAAGTTATGGGCAGATTGCACACACGAAGAATCTAGACTTGCAGACCAACAAAAGAGATTAATTGTCGATGAATAGGAAGCTCTTACAACTCAAAAGAACAAAATAATTTCCTTCAGGAAGAACAATAAAAAAGCTAATTCTGTAAGAGTTCCAGATAAGAAGAAAGATATTTCAAAGATCAGATGCTACAACTGTCAAAAGTTGGGACACTTTTCCTATGATTGTCCTCAAGGAAAAGGGAAAAGAAAGCACCAAGCACATATGGTAGAAGAAGAGGAATCTCCTCCCTCAAAGAAATCTTTAGCAGAAATTAAGGATTATGTACTTTAAGTTGAAGATAGTTGATCTGAAGAAAGATACCAAATGGTGGAGTTCGTAGAGCCTCCCCACACAAAAACAAAAGATAAGTATTCATGTTTATTTTTAGTATCTTGTTTACTTTAATAATTTATCATTACAAGTTAGATTTTTGTGAGAATGTTAATTAACGTCGTTTTACTTCAGTGTCTATGCAGACTTATGAAGGAAGTATCAAAGAAGAGGATGAAGAAAGAGATAAAATATTTATTTCATGTATGATCACTCATGAGAGTGACAAAGAAATCATATTGTAAGTAAGTCTTGGAAGAAAGAACTTATGTCATGACTTGCATAAGTTAGACAACACGAGAAGGACGCATGATATGATGACAGTACGTAAAGACCAGACAATATCCAGTATCTATATAGGAGCAGGAGGCTCATAAAGATGCAGAACAAAAATGTTCAAGATAAAGAAAAATATGGATACTCAGATAGAGTTGATGAGATGTAGGTAACTACAGGTTTCTCCAGTACCGTTCTTATAGATGCAGAGGGAGCGGGTTGATCCAGTATGAAGAAAGAAATATTCGAACTCAAGAAGGCACCCAGGATATTACAAAAGAGAACTTCAAGGATGATGATTAGAAACTATCAGTTTGGTGCTAGAGGGAGCTATGTCTCCGAATTCGAAATGGAGGATCGTGATTTGATGCAGTTAGGAAAGTAGATGGATAGTGCCCAGATATTTTGATCAATATGAAAGTTATCCAATAGATGGATGGTGCCCAAAATATGGGTAGCATGGTATTATACCATTGAAAGATTTTAGACCACAAGAGATTTTTTTTGGATCCCATAGCTAGACCTTCGTAGAGAAGGAAGAGACCTTCGTAAAGAAGGAATGAGCAATCCCACAGGTAGACCTTCGTAGAGAAGGAAAAAATAAGAGACCTTCGTAGAGAAGGAAGAGACATTCGTAGAGAAGGGGAATGAGAAATTTGCCAAGGTTGGCCTCTATCCAAATGTTGAGTTTTCTATACTCTAGGAACATGCTAGAATACCCTCGTAGAGAGGGGTGTGACCAACATCATAGAGATGAATGTGGATGTTTCTCCAAGGGGAAGTGGGCAGATACTCTCCTCTAGCCAAGGATTGAGTAGCCTAGAACACAAACCTTGACCATGTGGAATGGTTAGTTGGCTATTGAGGCTTGTGTTGTGATCCTGCGTGGATCATGGAAAGGGAGTCTAGTCTTGCCCAGGCTAGCATCTTAGCTTCTATAGTTCATGTGGGATGACTAGGAGTGAAGCTATGGTAGTAGTCCTCCCCAGTGGATGGGTGGGATAGATGACTACAAGAGAAGGGAGAACATAAAAGGAATGGAAAAACTCATAGAATATCTTCTGTGTGAAGATAAGACATCTTTTGTGTGAAGATAAGATATCTTCTATGTGAAGATAAGATATGTTCTGTGTGAAGATAAGAAAGAAGTATCTTTTACGTGAATACGAAATAAAGAAAGAGTATCTTCTGCAAGAAGATAAAGAGCAAAAAACTTCCAATGATTTATAGATATGTCAGTCAGTGATCATGATGCCAGATGACCAAGTGGATTATATTGATGCCTCCTGTTATCCAATTGATGATGTTGCCCAGTTGATGATGTTNAACCACCCAGAAGAAGAAGTCGGCCCTGCCAGTGAAGAGACACTTCCACACGTGCCAGAATTGTATAAATAAGAGAGGCCAACACCTCATTTGGACACACACTCAGCTCACTCATCTAGTGCGCAAGTATTGAAGGAAGCTGCAGTTACCAGTTGTCGGAAGAATGAAGAGAGAGAGAGAGACGCATCTCTAGGAGAGGAAATTCTGTGTTGTTTGGCTCATTGTCTTGGCATTGTATTGGCTATTTATATTAAGGAAGTTTTGCTGGGTTTTCTTCCCCCAGAGGGTTTCCCAGGATAAATTCTTGTGTACTCTTGTGATTGTGTTTCTCTCAGTGATCCTATCTATGCTATTGTTATCTAGTAAATTGAAAGTAACCTAATAATAGCAGAAAATTTAACATTTGCATACGGGTAGAAGGAGGTTGTGCAGAGGACCAGAAGAGCATATAAGAGGCGCAACGCATAGAATGAAGGAATGACACAGAGCATGCAATGTAGCATAAAATATGAACAAAGAGGCATTGGTGCGCAGAAGGAGAAAGAGCGCAACATAGAAGCAGAAATATGCATGAGTCGCAGAGGATAGAAGCTGAAGAAGGTATTGAGCTGTAACAGATCAGATCAGAGGCAGAGCAGAGAAGTATAGCAAAACAATGATGAGACTAGTAAGCCATTTGATAAATATTGTATCACTATATTAAATTATTCAAGCAAAGATTTATAATCAGGGTGGTAGGGAGGTGCTAGGGAGGATGATTGTCCTTAGAGTTTCAAGTGGGTGCTTGAACATAGGGAGTTGTAGCTTCCATCTGGTCGTAGCTAGAAAAACCAGGGTGGTAGGGTGGTGCAAGGGAGAACTATTGTTCTCTATTATATAGGTTGGTGCCTGTGTGACTGGAAGTTGGTGCTTCCATCCAGTTGGTGTTGGAACACTCAGGGAGTTGGTGCTTCCTTCTAGTGGGTGCTAGAGAATCAAGAGAGTTGGTGCTCTCAGCAAGTTGCAGCTTATACAAATTGGTGCCTATGTGACTAGAAGTTGGTGCTTCCATCCAGTTGGTGCTAGAACACAAAGGGAGTTGGTGCTTCCTTCTAGTGGGTTCTAGAGAAACCAGAGAGTTGGTGCTCTCAGCAAGTTGTTTCTTGTAAAACAGAGGTGGAAGCCTCAAAAGGAGTTGGTGCTCATAAGAATGATAATGTACAAAAAATAAAGACTACTTATCATATCAAGAAGAAGAGGTTTTCTCCCTTTATGGGTTTCCTCGGGAATATCTATCTCTGTGTGTTTCATGTGTGTGATTGATGGTGAATACTTGATTTCTTACTTCACTGAATTATTGTGATCATCATTGAGTGTTTTGTAATGAGTTTAAAATGGGCATAATTGTTTAAGAACAGTAACAACTGATTCACCCCCCCCCTCTCAGTTGTCCAACATTAAGGAATCTAATCCAAGTTAATGAAATAGGGTTTTGGATGCCGCAAAATAATATATATTGTATTGTAAATGGTGAAGCTAAGACAATGAGAGTTAGAAGTGCGTCTCTAAACATTTGATGGTTTTCTTGGTTAAGCATTTCCAGGGAAAATTTATGAGTATCGTGTGTGAATTAATGTTATTGTTTTCCTTTTTGTTTGATAAAGAATCTATGTGTGCATTGTTAACTATTAAGGTTTAAAACCTACACATCCAGTGTTAATGATCTTGGATAGTTGGGATCTATATCTTGGATAGAATGGACTATGTACCTATGATTGTGGTAGACTTATCACAATGTGTTTCTCCTCTTCAAATACAAAGGAATGCCCAGTTTGTACCTTTATCTCTACTCGCCTAATTTGTTTGTGGAAAATTAAGAGGAAGCCATTGAAGACCACAGGACTAAAGAGAAAAATCCTTAACTGGAACAAACACCAAGGAGATCATAATTTGAGCCATATCACCATAACAAGGTATGGATCCACCATTGTTGTTATTTCCATTTGTAACCGAATCTCCTTTCTTAGCCCCCATATTTGTTTGTATTTGGTTTAATGCTATTTTTCATGTTTCATTAAATAAATGAAAGATATAGTGTTTCTACTTTTCTTTGTGAGTTAGATCTAGTGCTACTTTTTTTTTATGTGTAGAGTAAGAAAGGTGTGTTTGCTTGTATTGTGTGAATTTTTTTTAGATCTATCTATCGATGATCTTACTTCTCTTACAAGTTTGTATGATCCATCAACGAACACAAGTCTATTGGCTTTCCTATTTCCCTTTCTCTCTCAAAGTCATTGATATCATTCTTTCCTACTTTTCTTAGTAGTGTAAAACTTTATTTTTGCGCTGTTTATCACTGGCATACCAACCTAGTAGTGGGCACTTAGTTGTACACACAATATGAAAAATTCCAACAACACAACAACAACTCTAGTAGGAGGAGCTTCTTTGTTTTTTATCTCTTTCTTATATTGGCTTTAAGAATTTCGTGTGAATTTTCATTTTGGTTTTTTATTACTAGCCTATGTTTTTCTAAGATCCACACAACCCCAAAGTTGTGCCAATGTTCCTTGAAAGTAATTTTCATTTTTCCTAATTTACTCCTAGTAGCATTGTTGTTTTTTCCTATTTAGCACTACAATTCAACATTGTTGTTATTCTTGTTGTTCATATCAATGGAATTTTTCTCGCTTATTTGCTCTCTTTCTTATMAATGATTTTTGTCAGACCCATTTTAGCTTTGTAGTGCCTTTATCCCCTTTGTTCAGTGTTGTTTCCTATTTTTAAGTGGAAAAAATTAATTAATTAATTAAAAATAAACAACTTTTATATTTTTTTGAAGCAGATATGGTTGTCTCCATATTTATTAGTTTTTGTAGATTAGAGATTAAGAAAAAAAGTGAAATAATATTTTTACAAATTTTAAAGAACTTTTCCTTTCCCGTATTTACTTTCCAAGTGCATTTCTTTTCTACAATATCACACATCAAGAGAACATATTTCATACCTTATTAAATAACATTATCTTAATAGCCATTGGTTTATGAATTCTTCCTATCATCAATTTTGCAAGAAAACATAAGAAAACATAGAAAACACAAGACCATGTGTTGGTTGACACTTCTTGGGATAAGTGATAAACCTTAAAATTAACCTTCTTAATACAAATAACTTAGAATTTTCTTCTTTCAGTCTAGACACCAAGATAATTTTAAACTATGACTTGGGTTAAGTTGATTTTTGTAATATAAAATCAACCTTGAAACATTAAAGAATCATGAGATTTATTGATTAACTAATTCATCAACCATATTCTTTAAATTAACTTGTTTGACATACTGGTTTATATTCTCCTAGAAATTTCCCTTATCTCTTGATCTTGATCACCAACATTTGGTGAGTTTTCCCCTTCAATAGGCACCTTGTATCAATGTTTCATTATGTAGCATGGCTAATGTTTTAGGGAATGTCAACCTTCCACCACCTGGTAGTGTTAACACCCTTATCACAATTACCATGAACTTGTAGAAATTGACCATAGGATTTCCTATTTGGATGCTTTCTATTCCAAATTAGAAGAATCCTCACCCCTTTCCTTCACTACATGTTAACTTGGTCCTTTCTACTTCTTCCCAACTTTTCCAATGTTTAGCCTCTAATCAAATACAACCCAAAAACCACGAACCATTTAAGAGGAAGAAGATGAATTCTAAGAACATAAGAATAAGAACCAAGCACAAGGGGGAAATGTTGCTTTATGGGGTCAATGACAATGTCAACTAGTTAGATGTAACCTAAGAAAGGGTGTAAATGTATAAGTCCTAGTGTTGTTTGTGAGAAAGATTATTACATCCACCTATCTTGATCTTGTATAAATTCAAAGATTGAAGGCCCACTTGCCTAGTCAAATAACCCTATAAGAGATTGAAACATTGTAATAACCCCTCCTTCAATACAAACTACTTTTAATTTTGAGGCTCTGTCTACTTCAACCTATTTGGTTTCCCACCAACTAGGTTACTAGTCCTTCCACTTTATCTAACTCACTTCTAAGTTGAAATATTATTGGTAAAGGGCCACCCCTTTCACTTATAATGGCCCATATTTGTCCACTAAACCTACAAATTTTAAGGAAAATGAAAGTGTGTACCCTTCAGATTATTGTTTGGAACCGGAGGACATAGAGTGATAGAATACTACTGGAATCTAGGAATAGACTCCAATAACATAGCATAAGCTTATGCCTTATATCAGGGTATCCTTTTGACAAAGAAACAACAAATATCAAATTTGAACATAATTGGCGACTCAAAAAATCTCATCCGAATTTTCATTCGGCACACCACGCCAAAGGATATAATATTAAAGAAAATTGTTGATCACATCAACTTCCTTCTCAAAAATCTCAATATAAGCTTCTTCCATGTGGTTTGAAATCACAACTCAGTAGCGGATGTAATGGCCAATTTTGCAATAGGTAAAGCCAATGTCTAATGAGGGCGGGTGGCACTGTGGTCATAATCCCTCCCCCTTAATGACATCAAATCCTAACACTACGCTCCTCCCCAAATTTTTCAGAAATATGGTAAGGCACGTCCACCCCATGCATGTCTTGTCAAAGGGTAAATGTGGTAGTGGACGATGCATGCATTTATCCAAGGAATTAATACTCAAGCAGGTGGTCGAGTGGTTAAATTATGGTGGAGATCTTAATTTCATGAGATCTCTAGTCCTGGGTACCATCGCCAGTTTCAGCGCAGGTTTGCAAAAATGGATTTGCACAATGCCATCGCCTCCACTCATGGTACTGCATGGTTGAAGCAAAAGAAGAAGGAAATACAAGAGGCGAACATCAACCTAAGAATGTATCAATCATTTGTCCATGAGTGAAATTGGTTCATCAGCTTCCAGGTGCCTTGTGATGCTAATTATGGTTTTTATTGGCATCATACTTTAGGCCTCTACCTCATGAGTGGCGAAGGTGGAAAGATGAATAATATGGGAATTTGGAGCATCACCTTGTGCCATTTYTCAATTTTCAGTATGGATATCTTTCTCCCATGTAATATCTCTAGAAACCCCATAGCTCTCAGTGTGAAGTCTCTCTAGGGAATTGCAGACGATTGATCCCTAGAATCCATCTGGTTCGGCTAGAACACGATCACAGGCATGGATCGTCAAAAGGAAATGCATGCATCGTCTCAGGAAAACAAAATGGAACTCGAGGTCACTGAGCATAGAATGTTTATTAGGATATGTGCTCTCAATTCCTCTTTTTCCTTCGCCCTTGAGACCTTGGACCAACATCATATTCTAATTGGGTAGCTTCAGGATGAGGTTGACGCCCTCCGAAGAGAAAACGAGGACCAGAAGCAGAAATGGGATTAGTTCAAAAGGGACAGAGAGCAACAACCTTCATTAGTCAAATCCAACGCAACATCAATAGCCTCAGTGGTACCAATTCTAGACCTTAATTTTCCATTGAATGAGGATCAAAATCATTAGGCAACTGGTCTACTTTTTGAATCGGGTAGCAGTCACAATTTTTAGTTGTTAATGCATGTTTTGTCTATGTATCTGTATTGCGGGTATATTTTACCGCTTATACACAATTCAAATTTATAGTATATGTAGATTTTGGATCAAAGGGGAGACCATTGTAGAATTTCATACTGATCCAATCTTAGTACAGTCTTCTTTTGAAAATTTTGTAGTCCTAAAGCTCTATATTGCACTCCAGTGGTCTCGACCACACTTTTATAATAGATAAATTTCTCAGTCTCTATAAAAAAAAAAAGAAGGGAATATCATTGTTCATTAACATATAGAGGATGACGAATCCTCTTAATATGTTATGTCCTTGTCTACTTGAAAAAAATTTCATTCTCTGCCCTTTTTCCTCTAATTACCAAGAGGTGGGCCTTTCATGGTAGAACATGTGTTAGATTCTATAGGAAATTTTCCTAACCTCCCAATTGATTTAGGTGGTAAGATTGTTTTAGCTGATATAAAGGTTGTGATATCCCCAATGGAATTCAACTTGCTCCTTGGGCATGATTATGTGCATGCCATGAAATTCATGGTGTATTTTCTTTTTGAAATTTCCACAAGAAAGGTGCATTATCACCATTGATCAATTCTCATGTTGTAATCCTGAAACACATATGACCCAAGATAGTGTCTTACCCTTAGTTGTTCATACTGATTCTATTCCTATTGTTTGGTTGAACAAACCTCCTCTGCAAATGAATTGTATGGCCACTTACACCATTTATGTTAGAGGATGTATTGAGATATTAATGTACTTTGGCATAGCCTTCCTATTTTGTTGTTCCATGATCCATTTAAATGATGTATTGTGGAATGAATTTTCTATTGTGTTGGGCCATGACCCACTCATATGATGTAGTTGAATTGATTCATACAAAATCATGGGCATGCCCAACTCATGAAATAAAGGATGGTTATATTACATTTTATTGTGTTTTTAGGTGGCTTCTGTTGATTAAGGTTAGTTGTCATTGATGTCAACCCTTGAAGAAAGCCCGGTAGCACAAAGGTTTGGGTAATGGAACCAAGTTTGTTTGATGTAAATATGAATCATTATTTTCTTTTCATGTTTGATAATAAGTACATATGGATGAACTCCAAAGTGGTTCCCTTATGGTGAAAGCCCTCACGGGAAAATGCTTTGCGGATTGAGTTATCCTAGAAGTATGGTTAGAGAACCCATGCTTATTTGTGGAATAATGAGATGAAGGTCAATGAATTTGTCAATAAAAATATCCTATATGGATAGTGCTTGTCATTCCATTTCGGGTGGTATGTGGAACGTCACATAACTCCTCACAGTTAGAGCGTTATGGCCATGAGAAGTTGGAGAACCCAGGTTTGGGTAATGGACCCAAGTTTGTTTGTTGGATAATGGTATGAGTTTTGATATATTTTAAGGTAATACTATTCCATATGTATGGTACATGTCATTCCATTTCTGGTGGTATGTGGAACGTCACATAACTCCTCACGGTTTGAGATTTATAGCTTTACGAAGTTGGAGGACCCTCTTATGTCATCTAGAAGCCCCAAAAGGTCAAAGTAGTGAACGTGGTTTAGGAGATTTTAGAAGGTAAATAATAAAGTGAAGTGATGAGTGTATGATAATTCAAATTGAATACAAAATAAATTATTTAAATAATAAATTTAATGGAGAAATTAGAAGTGGGTTAACCCTAAAATAAGGAAAGTGGGCTAAGTGACCTAGACGATGTTTTTAAGGAAGCTACTTGAAGAGTATAAATAAGAGGCAAGGCTCTCTCATTTGAGACACACTTGAGCCTATTGAATACCCATAGGTGTCTGGGGTAACCAAAGGATATCTAAGCCAAATTTCCGAGGGAAGGTGAAGAAAAGAAGGCCGGAATTCAAGGAAGGATAAATTCGTTTGATGATGCTTTCTAAGGTATGTTATTTACAGGTCATCTCACCATTTACGCAATAACTTTTTTTATAGAATGATTCAGACCATGAAATTGATATGAATCTGAGGAAACATATCCAAGTATCCGTGTTAAAAATTTCATCTTGTGGGTCGTTGTATTTTTGGCGTTACACCCCGTGGAAAATAGGGTTTGTGGCTAGTCCTGAAACTAGTCAAAAACAAGTGTTTTGAGTAAAAACGTCATAACTTATTCATAACAGATCCAAATTCAGTAAGACAAAATGTGTTGGTTAGAGTACAGTTTGTAGTATGCTGTGTAAAAGTTTCATATCGATTCAATAAATATTCCATGTGGGGCACGCTCTAAAAGGTCGCTCTCTAGAATAAGCCAGAATTCAGCAAGGTATGCCATTTTTTCTATAACTCCTTTTATGAGAGGTTCCAAGTAGTGACACCTGGAGGAATTGCATAAAACACACTGAAGAACATTGTGTATCATTTCAGATCTTTATTCTATGATTATTCCAAGTTAGGGTTGTTGACTAATCCAAAACTAGTCATGTGAGACTAAAGAAACATTTGATGAAAATGCTAGTCTCTTATTGTTTAAAGTTAAGGAAGGTTTGAAGGTATGTGATCATATACACCAGATCTATTACAAATTTACAAATCATATTTGGATGATGAAATTGTTGAGGGCTTTTGGTTGAGGTACAAGTTGGGTACATGGTTGAGACAAGTAGTTGATGAGTTGGCGCATACATGAGGTGTATATATATAT
>SNQJ01S0009832.1:110787-136539 GCA_010110895.2 Picea sitchensis
ATGCCTACGCACCCGTTCGATTTGAAGCAATTCCGAGCATTTTGAATTTTGAGCAAAATTTGATCCCCTGGATCACTAGTTTAGTCCCGGTGAGTATACTTTTGCATTCCTTGACAAAGGAATCTTGGATTTTGTAAAAATGAAATGGTGCCTTGTGATTTCATAATGTGGGGTACCAAAATTGAGCAGGATCTTTATCGAAATAAAAATTACCCCTTGGGGCATACTTTTGAATGTATCACAGTAAAATAAAGCAAGAACCAAGTAAGAGGTCATGTAGAACCTCTTAGTTTGAATGTAGTTTGACAATTGGTGGGAAATCTCATTCGAAATAAATTGGGCCCAATCGAAAATGACCCCTACTTGTACCAAATAATGGATGATGTATAAAACATACTTGGAAATATAACTTGTTGAGTCCTAACTAGTGATATTATGGTAGCTGCGAGAGGTATTTACCTCCACGTGTAACCCTGACGAGAATAGAATATTCTGGGAAGCAAGAAGTAACCCTAAAGCATTGAACATAAACCTAGAAGTCAATTCGGCTCAAGGAAATAATTAATATTAAGTATTTAGTCTCCAGAATGAGAAGTCGGCCCAGACAGCTTAGGAAACAGTATAAATACAAGTATCCAGACCTCATTTCATACACACTGCTCAGAATTTTAGCTGGGAAGAAGTGCGCACTGCAGAAACTAGGCTAGTACACAAGTCTGGGGAGCAGTTACAGTGGGTAGCTGCCGCAACCTGGTTTCCTAGTTTACGCTCAGACTTTCTGTTGGTTATGATTGGAATTTCTGATCAATCTTGGTTATCTTTATGCATTAGCCTTCGTTGGCTATTGGTTTTCTTCCAGAATCATTCTCTGTCAAGGTTAAGGTGCTCGGGGGTGGCTTCAACCTATGGTTGGATGAAAATATTTCTATATTGTCTATGGTTAAATGAGCACATCCATTACTTTCTAACACTAACCCACCAATCATGCAAAAATCCACAAAAAATATTTATACAGATGAGTCAATATGCATGTATTAATCTCGTTGGTGCTCGAGGGTCCAACAAGAGGTTGGACCAAAAACTCCTTGAGTAGATTTTCACCACCACTCTGACCATCCAGGAAGGATTCTATGTAACATCTAGTTCTACTGAGCACATTTTATACTGACTTATTCTTTGAGGACACTTGCGATCGAGTGATCCGGTTATGATACATTATGATTATGCCTTGGTTATGAGCTATGTTATGATGTCATTGTGTTTATATGTTGATTTCTAGATGTATATATATTGACAGATGTTATTGATGAGTTCTCTTGAGTGTACATGATACATGACAGGTTATAGATGTCGATGGCATCAATAGACTTTATTGGACTCCAAATTGAGTCAGGGAGTGGATTTTATTTGGTATGAGTATTTCATTTTACACACACGTGATATATATGTTTGACTCATTATGGATTATGTATATGGATAATTAACATTGTCTTTGTCAGTGGATGCAGGCTTGACGATGCTTGCTAATCTGAGTCACATATGGAGTAAAGGGGCCATGCACATAAGCCAAAAGTATGAGGGAGAGGTGTGGCAGCATCCCTGTCACAGCCTACTAACACTCCCACCATGACCTGAACTGTAGGTTAACAATTACCTAGTTCGAGAGGTTCACGATATTGTGAGGGAAGACTAAGAATTCATTGTGAGGGAAGACTAAGACAATCGCTCACGAAGAATTCTAAGGGGTACACAATAAGGCAGAATCATGATTATTTAGAAGCCCTTAATCTCTCACAAGGTCGACCAAGTGGAGTGTTGACTCCAAGTGTCGGACAAACTTCCAAAACCAGTTAAAGACGAGTGGCACCCTTGGAGCACAAAGGTGTGTCTTCAAGGGCATGTCGTGTAATAAAATATGAGTCAATAAATCTAGATGGCCTAGAAAATTTAATGAAATATTTAGACCTTGTTAGAACAAAGTATTAATTAATCAGTAAATTATAAACTTAGAATCCTAACAAGAGTCTAAGCCTAAGTCTAAAGACTAAGTCTATGTCTAAGTTTAAATAAGGGACTAAATAAAATATTAAATAAGTCAAAATATATGAAATAAAATCAACTCGAGGAAAAGAGGGAATACAAATTTAAAGGTTGGGAAAATTGCACATGTGTGCATGAAAATAATAAAAGAGATTTTTAAAAAGAAAGAAATTAAAACATGAGAAAATAGGTGTACACATAGAGTAGCATCTTGAGTCAAATTACCACAAATCCTAACTAAAAGAAGACACCTAATCCAACTCAAAATAAGATCTAGTTAGGGACACTCATTAAATGAGAATTTGGGGAAGTAAGGGACAACTAAAAGAAAAAATAGGAACACATTAGGGAATGTGAGGGAAAATGGTTTTTTTAATAAAATAAAAAGGGTAATTACTTGTGTAACTTGGGGAGAGTGTGACAAGTATGTGGGTGAATAATCATAAATAAAATAATTTAAATAATTTAAATAATTGTGTATGAGGACATGTGTCATTGGGAGTTTTTCTATAAAACTAATGGAGAAGGAGGGAAAGGGATCTCACCTTTCTTAGTATTGTTATGTTGCCGAAATTTCGTTGACTGTATTTTACTTGTAAGAGTTGAGAATTCCAAGCTTGTAATAAGAGTGAAATCTTTTCCTTGCGAGGCAAATTTTTGGGTGTTATCGATTTTCTGGTTACAATGTGTGGTCTATTTATGGCTCGGGGGATAAGGGGGAAGAAGAATACCCCTAACGTTTGCTGGGAAGTACCGATGAAGTTGTTGGTTAGCAGGCAAGGAAAAATCACAATGGAAGATTTCAAGTTGAAGAGAAACCACACAATTCAATTCCTTCTATTAAGATATTTTCATATTTGATTTATGTAATGATATTGGATATTATGATTAGTGTTGTTCTACAAATATGAGATGGTTTTCCAGTATTAATTTAGGTTATATTGTTGTAAAATTTACATGCGATAACGGTAGATGAATTGAACTTGTTATTAACGAAACTAGTTGATTTTCGTAATACATATTTTTTTGTTAATTGATTAAATGAGATTTCCTTTAGTTATTACAACTGAAAGTTGTGATCTTCAAGAGTTAGATCTTAGTGACATCGATCTAACTCCTAACCTTTACAACTGACGTTTACAATTTTTGGATTCTACACGAGTATTGCACCTCTCAAGAATAAGCGTGACTGATATCAAGAAAGCTTGATGTTGTTATAAGTTAAAAGGATTAAGATAGTGTACAAAAGAATGTCCATGTGAATTTTTTTTCAAATGTGAAATTTTTTAATTTATATATATATATATATATATATATATATAATATGTCCATGTGAATTTTTTTCCAAATGTGAATTTTTTTAATATATATATATATTAACACAATATAATTATTAATATTATAAATTATATTTTTAATTTAAAAAGTAGTTGGGCTTTAAGGTATTAAAATTTATTTAATTGTTATATTATAAATTAATAGGATATGTGAATTATGAAAAGAGAAGGTGATTTTAAATAGATCGAATGGTGGGATTGATTCTTATAAGATGTATATATATATATATATATATACGTGTCCATGAATTTTTTCCAAATGTGAATTTTTTAATATATATATATTAACACAATATATCACTATTAATATTATAAATTATATTTTAATTTAAAAGAAGTTGGCTTTAAGGTATTATTAAAATTTATTTAATTGTTATATTATAAATTAATAGGATATGTGAATTATGAAAAGAGAAGGTGATTTTAAATAGATCGAATGGTGGGATTGATTCTAAGATGGGAGAATTGAATTGAATATATATATATATATATATACATATATATATATATATAAAGAAAGAAAGAAAGAAAGAAAGAAAGAAAGTAGGTTATGTAAACATATTTTATACAACTAAGTGAGACTTAATTCTAGTTGCATCATCTACTAATTTATTATGATATACTTACATTTCCTTGCTCTACTAATTTATAAGCAATGTAAGATTACAATAAGGTATATTTCAAGAATGATTGATGTTGTAATATCGTAGGGTTTATGTTAATTCATTATACTGGTTTATAATTAATTATGAATAGAAGATTAATGATAGGTGAGAGTTAATTTTTTATATTTTTGAGTTATTCTAGAATCATAGCATTATGTAAACTTTATCATGTAAATGTAAATGTTATATTTAACTAGTGAGATGTTAGATCGTTATGTTTAAGAACCATATAATGTTATGATTGGATAGGAATAACATTTATAATAGATTGACAAATTAATGATTATGAGATTAATGTTAAACTATTAAGGGTAATTGATTTGGTATACTTAAGTTTGGCTTGAAAATTAGATTGGCAAACGCCATGGGAGTAGATATCTTCAAGTTACTCAAAACGACTTCCAGTCCTGAGACGTTAAACGGTCAAAATCAATCGGACAAATCTTGGACTTGAGCATCAATTATATGTCTTGAAGGTCTTAACCTTGTTGGTAGGTTGGGTGGGTATCCATTGTTGTTTGACATTGTTAGTAATCTCAGAGTAAATACCTATCGTTATTTTCGTCTTAATTAAATTTTATGTAAATTGCGGCATCATAATTATACTATCCACTATTGTTTTTAAAGAAAAAAAATATTTTACTTCGTTAGTTTTACTTACATAGTGTTATGTACGAAGGGGTTGTTACGTATGGTATTAGAGCAGGTTCAACCCTGCGACAACGGACTGTTATGCCTTCCATTGTGTTATTTAGAATGATTAATGATACATAGCTAATACAATTTGATTTTTTCATGACAGGTATCATGGTCACATGATGCAGGATGAGTAGACGATGTGGTGTGGGGGAAGAGGTACGCTTCCTCCGGGAGCATCCACGCAGGAGGGATCGGCTCCACTTGGGGAGGAGCAGACTTATGAGCAGGAATAGGTTGTTGTGGGGGATGTGGTAGGTATGATGAGATCCTTCCAGAGGATGTCAGAGGCGTTAATCAACCGCCTGAATCGAGATGAGGGTAGAGTGTTTGTTTTCAATGAAGGTTCACAATGCACTCTAGTAAGTAGTAGTAGTATGCACAAAGAACTTGAGAAAGTGAAGTTTCTTGAGTTCTTGGGTGCCATGGATGACTTAGTTGTCGAGGCATGGTTGAAGAACATGAAGATGTGCTTCGCATTTTGTGATTACACCTCCAACATGAAAGTCTGCATGGCGGTCTTTCAACTGAAAGGGAATGCTCTACTTTGGTGGAAGACACTCATACCCCAACTAAACATGGTCAAAGAAGACGTGTCATGGGAATTGTTCGAGGAATGATCCTGGGAGAGGTACTTGCCGGATGAATTCATTGAGCACCAACTTAATGAGTTCAATGCCTTACGACAGGGTAGTCGTACGGTACCGGAGTATGAGGCCAGGTTCATGGAGCTACTCATATATGCTCCACATCTGAACACAGAGAAGTTAAAGGTCAACAAGTTTGTGTTCTTCCTTAACTTCAACATTTGTGAGAAGGTGAGGATCTTGATTCCTCATACGTTGCACGATGTAGTTCATAAGGCCCTCATAGTTGAGGAAGAGATGAATAGTGGGGGTTAGGGAAGGACTCCTTCTAGACAGACTGGACAAGCGACACCAGGAGCGCAGCAGCATCAGACACCAGCTAGACAGATTTTTGGGCACCATGATATGCCCAAAGGACCTATGTTCTCAACACTGTGATGACAGACTCCTCAACAAAGGACTCCCTATAGAGCACCACAACAGCAACAACAACAATTTCGTCCGCAACAACAACAACAGTTTAGGGCTATTCAACAGAATAGACCAAGATCACAGGATACTAGGCCAACAACTTCTACTTCGGGGACCATGAGCACTGGACCGAAGAATGGATGTTGGACATGTAGAGAGCCACATTACCAGCGATATTGTCTGATTGAGAAGGTTAGAGCGGTCAGATCATCAGGACCCACTACAGTTGGATATTTGGGCAAGGCCCACATGATACATGTAGCGGTGAACAACTGCCAGCTTGAACACCAGTCCACCGTGATCGAGACGTCAGGTATGATCGTCGATCAAACTTTTAGAATTTTGATAGATCCAGGAGCTACAAAGAGATTTATTTCTAGTGCATGTATTAAGATAATTCAAGTAAAGGTATTCGAGCAAGACAATTTCAGATATGTAGAAATGGCATCGGGAGCCAAACAGAAAGTTGGAGGAAAGGTTATCAATTGTAGCATTAAATTGGGTGAATTTGTAATGAAGGTAAACCTTTATGTCACGATATTAGGATGTTATGACATAGTGATTGGCATGGACTTGTTAGAATTGCATGATGCGATACTTAACTACAAGACAAAATGGTTAAGTTTGATGTATGATTTGGGATAGATTAGAGTGATTGTAGGAAGAAACCATGGAGTGTCTTTGAATTTTATTTCTTCCCTACAATTACAAAAAAGTATGCACAAGGGGTGTAAGTTATACACCATCTTAGCACTAAACGAAAAGGGAGACACGGAAGGGTTATAAAACCTTCCTGTAGTATCGGAGTTTCCGATGTATTTCCTAAGGAATTACCAGGTTTGCCGCTAGAAGAGAATTGGAGTTCACCATAGATCTGAAACCTGGAATTAAGCCTATTCCAAGAACTCTGTACTGGATGTCGACACTGGAATTGGAGGAGTTGAAAATTCAATTGAAAGAGTTGTTAGACTTAGGACTTATACATCCAAGTGTGTCACCATGGGGTGCACCAGTGATTTTTGTTAGAAAGAAGGATGGATCATGAAGGCTTTTCATTGACTACTGTCAATTGAACAAAGCTATGATCAAGAACCATTATTTGTGACCAAGAATTGACGATTTGTTTGATTAGATGAAGGGAGAAACAGTGTTTTCAAAGATTGACTTGAGATTGGGATATTATCAGTTACAAATTCAAGAAGAAGATATTCCTAAGACCGCATTTAAGATGAGATTCAGACACTATGAGTTCATTGTTTTACCGTTTGTACTGACAAATGCCCCACGAGTATTCATGAGTTTAATGAATAGGGTATTTCGTGAATACTTGGACAAGTTCATTCAAGTATTCATTTATGATATGTTGATTTATTCTCGGATGAAAGAAGAGCACGGTGAACACTTGAGATTGATTTTACAGTGTCTAAGAGAAAACAATTTGTACAGGAAACTGTTGAAATGTTCTTTTTACCAATCGAAGATTCATTACTTAGGACATATCATATCTGGGGAAGGAATCACTATGGATCCAACAAAAGTAGAGGCTATTATGGAATGTCCATCACCAACGAACGTACAAGAAGTATGTATCTTTATGGGGTTTGCAGGTTATTATCGATGCTTCGTCGAAGGTTTTTCGAAGATAGCAAATCCAATTACGGAATTGCATAAGAAAAACAAGAAATCCGTATGGACAGAGAAATGCACGAAAGAATTTCAAAATATTGAGGATTTTTTAACGACAACACCTATACTGAAGGTCCCTGACATGGACAAGGAATTATTGGTATGCATGGATGAATCCAACGAAGGCCTAGGCAAAGTTTTCATGCAAGACGATCGAGTGATCACTTACATTTCAAGGAAATTAAGAAGGCATGAAGATAACTTTGCAAGACACAACTTGGAGTTATTAGCGATTGTATATGCTTTGAGAGTATGGAGACATTATCTGATTAGACAAAAATTCGAATTAAAGATGGATCACTGTGGATTGCAACATATTTTTACTCAAAGTGACCTGAACGTGTGACAAAGGTGTTGGTCAGAACTACTTAGCTAACACAATTTTGAGATTGCTTACATTAAAGGAATGGTAAACATAGTAGCAGATGCGTTGAGTTGGAGACCACGCATATTCTCAGTAACACCTCTTAAGACGAATGTTTGAGAAAAGATTCTAGCTTTACAGATTGATGACGATTGGTACAAGGAAGTTAAGAATACCATTGGACAAGATACTATGATGGTACCAAAATTTGAAGGTTATTCATTGGACAATGAAGGATTATTAAGGTATAACGGTAGAATTTATGTATCACCTAATGAAAAATTAATAAGTTTGAATTTAAGCGAAGCTCATTGAGCAATGTACATGGCTCATCCAGGAGTCACGAAGATGAAGGCAGACCTTAATCCTTTAATATTCTAGAAAGGAATGGAAGCGTACATAGTTAGTTATGTGTTGAGATATCTAGAATGTCAGCAAGTGAAGGTTGAACATAGACATCCAACAGGATTGTTACAACCACACATGGTTCCTAAATCGAAATGGGAAGTCATTTCAATGGATTTTATTGTTGTATTTCCATTGATGACAAGGAGACATGATTCAATTTTTGTGGTAGTTGACACTCTGATGAAGAGTGCACACTTTATTCTAGTACATATGACGTATCAGGCTCTAGTTATAGCTAGAGTATTTGTTAGTGAGATTGTGAGGCTACACGATGTACCAAGAAAGATCATATCTTATAGAGGAACAATGTTTATAGGACAATTTTGGACCAGTTTCCAAGAGGCTTTGGGAATGCAACTGAATTTTAGTACAACATATCACCCTGAAACAGATGGACAAATAGAAAGAACAAACCAAATCATAGAGGATATGCTTCAGATGTACGTGATGGAACAACATAAGAATTCAGAAGACTTCTTGCCATTAGTAGAGTTTGCATATAACAACATTTATCAGAGTACAATAAAGATGGCACCATTTGAGTTTCTTTATGGAAGACCATGTCAAATGACTTTGAGTTGGGATCTACTTGAGGATAGGGTCTTTGTGGGGCCGGAAATAAATGGAGGAACAAATGAGAACGATAACGAAAAGGATTAAAGAAGAGAAAGATCAACAAAAGAGTTATGTTGATGTGCATCACATTGACTGTAGTTATGAGGTGGGTGACAGAGTTTTCTTGTGGGTAAAACTGCATAAGAGTTCGATCAAGTTTGGAAAGGGTGTTAAACTCTCTCCTAGGTTTGTGGGACCTTTCAAAGTTTTGGAGAAGAAAGGGTCAGTGGCTTACCGACTAGCCTTGTCTGATTCTTTGAGGCATATGCATGATGTATTTCATGTATCTATTTTGCGACATTATATTTCAGAGTTATCACATGTGATTTACCTGAATTCTTTGCAGGTTTCGGATGACGGTGCTCTCATGGCGGAGCCAATCCGCATTCAATACCATCGCACTCGACAATGATGACGTCGAATAATCGATCAGGTTAAGGTCCAGTGGTACAATTATAGTTCACAGATGGCTACATGGGAGGACACATATGAGATGCATCAACATTTTCCTTATTTGTTTGATAGATTAGATATGTAGATCAGTGACGGAGTAATTTATTTATACCATTATTGATATTTTACAGAATTCAGGACAAATTTTAAAACAAGAGGGGGTGTATGTAACATCCAGTTCTACAGAGCACATTTTACACTGACTTATTCTTTGAGGACACTTGCGAGCAAGTGATCTAGTTATGATACATTATGATTATGCCTTTCTTATGAGTTATGTTATGAAGTCGTTGTGTTTATATGTTGATTTATATATGTATATATATTGACATATGTTATTGATGAGTTCTCCTAAGTGTGTAGGATACATGACCGATTATAGATTTCGATGGCATCAATAGACTTTCTTGGACTCCGGATTGAGTTTGTGAGTGGATTGCATTTGTTCTGAGTATTTCATTTTACACATGATGCAAGAGCATCAAAATCACATCAAAAGGAAGTGGATGTGGAATCGGAATCGACACCTCAACACATCAAATGAGCCAAATCGACCTTTAACCAACTTGGTAGTGGTGTGAATATATTTTTTATTTTCTCGTTAATTTATTAACTGTATGTAAAGTCGAGCCACCGTTTGAAAGGATAGAACAATTGTAAATCCTTTACACAACTGTAATGTATTACAGGTGTAGTCTAATTGCCCATATTAGTTATTAGGTTGCATTAATTCAGTTGAGTAGGTAACCGCTTGAATAGAATGTAATAGGATTTAGATAGGAGGAAGAAGGTCAAGGAAGCTTTGGGTCCTTAGAGAAGTTTCAGTTGTGTCTGTAGGAGATAGTCACTGTAATTATATTTTCTTTGAAATGAATAAAACAAAGGAAATTAACCCAAATATACAGTGTTGATACTGTTTACAGTTTGACTGTGTTGTTATGTGTTTGTGAATGGATGATGTTCATAGTGAATGAATGAATAATTGAATAAGTTCAATTGTTTATCTTCTGTAAGATTATGCAAGGAGTGCATGCAGAGCGCAAGGAGTGTGTCTGAAGAAGTCTTTTTCTACTCAAATATCAGAAGAGATAGCGGGGGGAAATTCCATATGCAGAGTGTGCATATTGAGCACAAGGAGTGTGTATAGGAAACAATTTGTGTTAAAGTTTGAAATCTCAAGAGGTTGAGCACAAAGTATGCTAGGAGGGCATCAGAAAGTCTTTTGAAAAAGAAACAGAGTGCAAGTGTGCATAGGGCCGAGGTCAAGTTTCATTTACCAGAAGCTCAGAAGGAATAGTGGTTTTAAGCTTCGAAAGGAAATACTTAGAAAAACTTCTAAGTTTTGAAGATTCGAAGTGTTCAAAGGTGGAGCGCCAAAAAACTGAAGTTCGAAGAAAGAACAACTACGAAGAATTGAGTGGGAGAAATCCTTCAGAAAAGAATTTCGAAGAGTGGAAAAGATCGAGGGTTAAGATTCATTCAGGAGGAGCTGAAATCTTTCAAGCCGTTAGATCTTGAAGAAGTAGCGCACTGGTTAGTTTCGAGGAGTTATCGGAATTTCGCAAAACCAAAGGATTTGAGAGAAGCAAAGTGAAATTCACGAAATCCTGAAACGCGAAATCCCAACACGCACAGAAGGATTAGCCCTAGGTCATAGTGAAGGGTCATATGGATGAAGGATAAGGGAGGAGCTAGCATGCGCTAGGCCCTTGTCGGAATTTTGAGACTCGGGAGTTCGAAGGACGGAGAGTCGTTTGAATCATATAGCCGATACGTGAAATAGCGACACGCCTTTTCAGATAAGCGTGTGGTCACAAGGCATGGTCATATGGAGAATATTAGCACTTAGTGCTTGTGCACGCGGGTGGAAATTTGCAAAAACCTGTGGATTTTTCTAAGAGGTTTCAGCAGGAAATCGAAGAGCTACTTCAGCTCAGAGATTTTCTTGAGAAGATTCTAGACTGGGAGGTCATGCAACCCTTGGAGAGAAGGGGGTTCTACACCAAGTGGTATCAGAGCCTGAAAAAAATTTGAAGTTGAGCTCATTGTGTTGGAAACAGTTCAAGCGATGCAACCGAGGGTATGCACGGGACCAATTATAGCAAACTGTGTTATAGGAAGAGAAGTGAGAGAACTTCGTACAAGGTTGGAAGCGATGGAAGCAATGCAAAGGAGAACATCTTCCGCTGGAGACATTAGTGATGCAGAGAGTGAAGAAATAGAAGTTGAAGAAGTTGCACGGGAAGATGTGGGTGACGAACGCTTCTTGAAGGCGGTTATGAAGTTGGGAGCCAGAGCAAAGATAGAAGTCTCAATGTATGAAGGTAATTTGGATGCTCAAGAGTTGTTTGTTAGATAATCCAAAATACAAATATCATAGTTTAAAAAGTTAGAATAAAATGATTATTAGTTTAAGATATTAAATTAATAATCTAGAATATTTTGGAGACATTTACAAATACAGTATTGTTGTAAAAGATATGGCTCTAGAAAGGTGTCATATCTTAGGCTCTAAATTAGGAGTATAGTTAGAAGATTGTTAAGATAACATTTGTGTAAATGGACACTTGTTTATTTAATAAGTGATCCATAACTAGAATTTGTTAGGACATTTAGCTTATATATATAGCTCATTGCAAAAGGTGTTGTGTTGTTCGGTTGTAAACTCTTGCAAATTCTCATATGTAATTTATTTTCTATTTAATAAAAGTGTATTATAGGACACTTCTAACATTATTATTGGTGTCAGAGCTTGATGTCTGAGTTAGGCGAAGAGAGGCAATTGAAAAAACATCAAGGAAAATATTCTAACTCATAGAGCCAAGGAAGCGATGAGCCTCGTCGATAAATTGGTCAGTTTATTTTTATTTTTTTAAAGAAAAAAAAAAATATTTTTTTGCAATTTTAATTGTCAATCCAGTGCTTTTTGAGCCATTTCAGGCTGCTCAAAACAAACATATCCCGAATCCGCTCCCATTTGATAGTCAATATACTTCAATGTTACCTCAACATATTTTTTTGCATTTATTGTAAATGGACACTTGTTTATTTAATAAGTGATCCATAACTAGAGTTTGTTAGGACATTTAGCTTATATATAGCTCATTGCAAGAGTGTTGAGTTGTTTGGGTGTAAACTCTTGCAAATTCTCATATGTAATTTATTTTCCTATTTAATAAAAGTGTGTGTCTGAGGACACTTCTAACATTATTGTGGTATCAGAGCTTCAGTAATGCAGTTGAACTGAAGAGGCAATTAGCTTATCAAAGGAAAATATTCTAACTCTATAGGCCAAGGAAAAACGTGGGCACATCTCGTCAGTAAATTGGTCAGTTTATTTTTATTTTTTTTAAAAGAGAAAATATTTTTTTTTTGCAATTTTTAATTGTCAATCCGTGCTTTTTGAGCCATTCCAGGCTGCTCAAAACAAACATATCCCGAATCCGCTCCCATTTGATAGTCAATATACTTCAATGTTACCTCAACATATTTTTTTGAATATGTTAATGTAAATCCCGGTGGGCATATGTAATTCCTGACGAATTAATGATCAGTAAATTGTGTTCTGTTTTGAGACAAAGCATGCATTGTTTTGGTCTTTGTGAGACAAATTTCTTGTAGTTGTGGGTTTTGAGATTGAGGCAGAGCATATAGATGACATTCTCATCAATTGACGCTAGTGAAATGGTGGCCCGTGTTGAAATTCTCATTCAACAGCGAATCTGGTAGTGCTTTGGCGTTCCTGCAGTGTATTTGTAAGTGTATTGTTGGTACAGGGGAAGACCCAGGATTCAACGCTCAAGAGAGCACCAAAAAAACCCTAAATACTGGTCCTTTTGGCAACACCTGCGAAGCAGATGAAGTCTCACCTGAGGTAGAGGTAGGGGTGGTTGCAAGACTTAGGTGTCTGCAACCTTAGCTGGGACACAAATCTGTGATTACACACTTAGCGCAACACTTAGCATTAATAGCTCACCTCGAATCAACCCTTACCTCACTTCGCAGATAACACAGAGAAACACAGTATATACCTAGATCTAAGATAGTTTCAGCACTTAGCAACATACAATAGATTAGTTTCAATGGATCAAGCACTAATCATCTTACACATCATATCTAACATGCATTTATATCTCATAAGAACAAAGCATCAATAGATCTATCTAAACACATCAAATCACTTAGCAAGGAGAGAGAAAAACACATCAGGTCGAGGCACAGAGTTACCGTGGTTCACCCCCACCTTGGGGCTATGTCCACAAAGCCTTCTTCTTTATTATCTCAGTCAAGTAGTTATAGCACAGAGCTTCAACAATCCTTACTTCGCACAGGACAGAAGATCTGCGCAGCTCTCTAGATCCTTCTTCCTTGCACCTCAGCACAAAACCTCTTACAACTACTTGCACTTAGCCCTGCAAGCTTCTTACAATCATGCACAGAGAACTTACAACACTTGCACTTAGCTCTGCAAGTTAACCACATAGATCAACAACCTCTTATCACCCCGTACTTACATTTCCTAGCTACATATTTATACATTACAAAAGTGGGCCTAAACGTGGCTAAATGCACAAGATGACATCCCTTTCTCGTTACATTAACCCAAAAACCCAAAAATGACCCAAAGTGGGCCAAGATCCCGTGATCTCTACTTATCTTGCATGCTTTCTTCGATAGGGCGTCGAAGTCCCAAAAATGGTCAACTATGACCAAGTATTCCTCAAAACTTGGTCAAGGGCCAAGAGGCCCCCAACACTCACCTGTGACTCATCCTGAGTCACTCAAGTCTGACCAATTCTGATTCAAACACCTTGAGTGTGGCTCGAGCTGCTTCGACCTACTGCTTTGCGACTACCTCTTGCTCGGCGAACTCTTGAATGAGTGTGTTACTGACTGGTCCCTCCAGGCGTTGTTCTGCTGTATTTACGACATGTTCCAGTTCTGTCCCTTGGTTCTCAATCTCTTAAAACAACTGACATGCCTTATCCTGCAAAGGTTGAATTTGTTGAGTCACCTCCATTACCTTGCTCTGGATCATGTGGATATGCTGCTGTGCGAGGCACTGTTCATGGGATCGCTTCATTTTCTCTATAGTTTATAGGGCCTTCAACTGCACCTGTAGCTTGTCAGCTTGGTACTTCGCTTCTTTTAGCCGTGACTCCAATTTATGCATTTTTGGGTTCTCGGTTAGGTTCTCATGTATCTGTGCACTTTTTCTACTTAATTTTTTGCATTCTTCAGTGAGTGCCTTAATCCTTTCTACTGTACTTCGGGAAGTTATTTCTCTCTGGTCGCGCTCTTATTGAGGGTACTTGGGATCGCTTGAAGCTCTAATTCCACAACTCTCTGTTGAAGTTGTTGAATAACTTCAACAAGCTTTATTACTTGACGTTCTAAGGGGTCTTCTGCCTTCTGTTCTAAGCTAGTCACAGAGCGAAATGCTTTGTTGACTGCTTCTTTGATCCCAATCTTCTTTGCGAGTAGTTGCTCCTTCTCTTTTTGGATTTTTTCTCTATCTTCTTCAAATTTCACTTGAATGGCATCCTTCTCTTGTTGCGCAACTCGGCGTTGCTTGATGATTTCCTCTCGTGCTTGCTTTAGGGCCTGGGTGGCCTACGTTGTTGCTTCTTCTGCTTTCCGAAGACGTGTTTCGACTGTGGAAACAATCTTGCGGAGTTAAACTGGTTCATCTCCTTCTTCTGTTGTTCCTTCTGGTAAGAGCGCAGTGGAGGCTGCGCGGCTAGACTGAAGCATTTGTTGTACTCCTTGGAGCTCAGTTTCAATTCTGTTGTACATGGCCTCTTGCTTGGCTACCTTCTTTTCTATTATCTCTTCGATAGCTTCGTTCATCGCCGTGAGGAGAAAACTAAAGTCATCTGGGGTGAGTGTGGTCATCAGTTTAGTCACGGGTGCTTTCGACTTCTTCTGGGAGGTAGGTTTTGAAGGTGAACCCTTTCTTTTCTTTACTGCATCTTCTAGTTTTTGTTCGACCTCTTCGAAGTCTTCGTCATTACCTCCTTGATCTGGTGTAATGGGAGCTGTCCTGACAGATGTACTGTCGACATCTTGGATTTCCTCATCTTTCTTTGTGTTCTTTGCTTTCTTCGGCTTACTGGGCCCAGGTGTGTTCTGCACAGCTTCTGGGCTGCTAATGTCTGAAATATTGGCTGGATCTGCTGAGACAAGGAGATCCACTGACCATTCCTTGGTGATTTCCTCCAGGTCTTCTTCTGCCTGCTTATAATAGGACTGAAGTTGTTCCTGGTGCTCATCAACGCGTGGAGTGAGGTATATAAAGTGGCGGTCCATGCTGAAATTTATTAGAGGTCGGAACCTTTGTAAAGTGTTCAGGGTTATGAGAGGTTCTCCCCCTATGGCTGCTTTCAATTGGTTATAATACGTATGGAAAACGACATTTGATTGTCATTGTTTGTTCATGTCATTCGAGTACCATAAGGTACTGAACTTCACGGCTAAGGGCTCAAAAGGGTCTAGGTCCAGGAAGGTTGCGCCTTCTGGTAGCTCCTATGCAACAAAGGTGATTAGTATTAGTAGCCAGCTAAAATGAAATTCATGCCCCTGATCCTAGGATTCTCTATAGTCAATCTCTAGTTGGTTAACCAGGTACTTCGCCTAGTTCATCTGTACTCCCTCTGCACATTTTCCTACGAGGTCCACCATGAAGCCTAATACTTGCGTAGGTATGTTCTTACATACCATCTTTCCTGCGATCAGTTGACATGTGAAGTGCACTGAGCTATTTTCGATAGAGGCTACCTTGTAGCCTTGTGCTCCTCTCTCAACATCGCCATAAGCCTCTTTAATATTTTATGTGAGAGCGCGGTCCGCGGTCTTTCCAGGGTAGTAATCCTAAGGATCAGGGCCCTGCATGCTAATCCCAGTGATTCTATTGATCATCTCTAGATCAATATTTATGCGATGGTTTAACCATAGGTATCCTCCGTGGTAGCTTACCAGTAGAAATTTCACACAAGCATTCACCTCTTGGTGTCTGCCGAAGTGCGGTATTTTCATAACGTTGAACAAAGTTGACTGTGCGAGGTTCATCGTCCATTGTTGAGGGATGATCTTTGAATTCTTTCCCTTAGTTCTTGTCAAGTACTTGTGCAGGGAAAGCATGCCATAAACTTTACGGTCCCCCAGGTTGAAGTCGCAAAACTTCAACGCTGGGACCTTGTCTTGATCTGCGCGGTAGGTGCATACTCTTTTCGATAGATATGCAGTGACGAGGGTGTATTCGAAATCTCTAGGGACACTATCCCTATTAATCGCACCGCTCAGAGGGGGTATGTAGGTTGGTAGGATGGATGGCACTAACTTGATGTTAGCTATGTTGTCTTTATGCTTAGTTCTTCTTTCTGTGCCAGCTCAAGATGTTCTTGCTTGAGCAGTCAATGGGGAGGCCTACGTTCCTCTCGTCGATGACGCTTGGATTCYGATGGAAATCCTTTTTTCYGACATGACTTTCTCAGTCATTAAGTCAATCAAAACTTCTTCAACTATTTTCTCAGCAGCGCTGAGCTCGCCCGACATACAAGCTCGGACAAGATAATCGGGGCCACGATGATCTCAGATACTGTACTAGGATGAACAATCTTCTTGCAAAAATCACTGTATACTATCACTAGTTCTGCGGGCTTTGAATTCTCAGTTTGGCAAAGGTGTTCTTCGGTCATGGAGCGACGTGCTAAATAAGAAATTCGGAAATGACCTTCTTGCAACGAGTATGGAGCCTCCATTAATTATGTTCTATCCGTTCTGACKCTASCCARCGGTCTAGTAGTAACCCATAAATGTTTTTCGACCCGTTCGGAGCGGCAGGCGAACAGACATATCGGCCTCCAACGACTATATTGCTTTGACATGGYGAATTTCCATAGSTTGTTGTCCTGGTATTCTGGCGAAGCTCAAATTCTSTAATTTTTCTTTCTGCGATGCTCCATCTGGAATCTCCTGTAGTTTTTCAATCTTCRCCCTCTTCTTACTTCACTTTCTATCCTTCTTCCCAGTGAGCTTCGTCTCAGTGGTTATTTTCYCGTTCTAATTCCTATCTTCCTTGGATATAGTCACTTCACGCTACTAAGGTTCTTTTAGGTTAAATAGTTCTTCTTTCTCTGGGACAGGTGCTTCGGTTGTCCATGAGCTTTCTGACATTCTTWCAGCTTCGACATTGGGGTCTCTAGCGTCAAGGAGATTCTTCTGTTCCTCAATCAATTGTGCAATATTCTTGGTCATAAAATATTTTAACTCTTGTCTCTGTTGTTCTAATACTTTTTCTTCTTCCCCCTTTTTGGCTTGATCTCTTTCAATCCAAGGATTTCCAAGTAACATAGTAAACGGGGCGTTGTCCTCAATAAATTTGATAATCTCAAAATCTTCCTCTGTCGAAGTTCCATTGACATTCATAGATATCTAAGTGAGCATGCCACATAGGTTTACCAGTTTTCCTCTGAATAACCCTATTCACTTAGGGATGGAGTCATAGCAGGTCTCCCTATAGCTTCCCAAGTTCTTTCTGTCATGACATTCACCTGTGTTTCCTCATCCAAAACACAGTCAATGTCGAAGTCTCCTATCCTTACTTCAATGCATTCTTTTTCTTTAAAGATCTCTGATAACTTGACATGTCGGTGATCATTCAAGGTGTCTTTCATCTGCAGTAACATATTTTCTGACTCTTTCTGGGGTTCTTCTATTTCTGGATCTTCCTTAGGGTTTTCTTCTTTCAGATTCATTCTTTCAAGCTTAGCAATCATTCTAGGGAAATCTAATACTTCATGGTCCAAAGCCTTACAATAGAGACAACTCGTTCTTCCACCAGGGCACTCCTTAGTTAGATGTCCTGGTCTTCTGCAACTATAACATAGGGTCAATCCTCTCTTTCTTTTAAATTATCCCCAACTTCTTATGTACTGTGCACTAGGATCATGGTATCTATCCTATAAGAATTTCTTTCTAGGATCCTGCATCCATTTGTTAGTCCAAACATTATTTCTATGCACAGGTATAACATATCTATCATTATTCTTTTCAGATCTATTCATATCAAACTTTCTTTCATCTAAGAATGCCCTAGTATTCAAGCTAGGACAAAATCTATCAATCATACCTAAATTCATGCTTCAGAAACAAAAATTTCCACTTATCTTACTTCTATAGAGCACAAAGCATTTAGATATAAGAATTTTAACTATTCTTACCTTTATCAGAGCACAAAGCTTACAGGTCCTACCTCTTTCTTCCAGATCTGACCTCTTTTCTCGCAGATCTGACCTTTTTTTCTTCAGATCTGACCTTTCTTTCTTGGCACAAAGCTTCACAGGTTAAGTGGAATGTTGTGCACTAGGGCACAGATCTACGCACATATCTTATTTTGCACAAAGCTTCTTCTTCTCTAGTTCCCAGCAATCACAGTTTCAGGTCCTGGCAACGTAACCATTTTTTGGCACAGGGGCAGACCCAGGGTTCAATGCTCAAGAGAGAACCAACAAAACCCTAACTACCGACCCTTTCGGCAACACCTACTATGCAGATGAAGTCTCACCTAAGGTAGAGGTAGGGGTGGTTGCAAGACTCAGGTGTCTGCAACCTTAGCTGGGACACAGATCTGTGATTACACACTTAGTGCAACACTTAGCATTAATATTTCACCTCGAATCAACCCTTACCTTACTTTGCAGATAACACAGAGCAACGCAGTATATACTTAGATCTAAGATAGTTTCAGTACTTAGCAACATACAACAGATTAGTTTCAATAGATCAAGCACTAAGCATCTTACATATCAGATCTAACATGCATTCATATCTCATAAGCACAAAGCATCAATATATATATAAACACATCAAAGCACTTACCAAGGATAGAGAAAAACACATCAGGTCGAGGCATAGAGCACAACACACAGAGTTACCGTGGTTCACCCCCACCCTAGGGCTACATCCAAAAATCCTTCTTCTTTATTATCTCGGTCAAGTAGTTACAACATAGAGCTTCAACAATCCTTAGTTTGCACAGGACAAAAGATCTACGTAGCTCACTAGATCCTTCTTCCTTGCACTTTAGCACAAAACCTCTTACAACTACTTGCACTTAGCCCTGCAAGCTTCTTACAATCATGCACAGAGCACTTAAAACACTTGCACTTAGCTCTGCAAGTTAACCACATAGATCAAAAACCTCTTATCACCCCGTACTTACATTTCCTAGCTACATATTTATACATTACAAAAGTGGGCCTAAACGTGGGTAAATCCACGAGCCGACATCCCTTTCCTGTTACATTAACCCAAAAACCCAAAAATGACCCAAAGTGGGCCGAGATCCCGTTATCTCTGCTTCTCTTTCGTTCTTTCTTTGATAGGGTGTTGAAGTCCCAAAAATGGTCAACTATGACCAAGTATTCCTAAAAACTTGGTCAAGGGCCAACACATATTCCTATGCTTCAATTTCTCTATGGAGAGTGGATTGAACACGTGACCTTTAGTGATTCCAGAATAATTTTACAACTCCCATATTGGCATTCTGCACTACAGTGATTAGCCTAGTGGTTATCTTGACCAGGGATGCATTAATGGCCAAAACCTTCATCAGCATCAGCCACACCAACAGGGTTCACACCAATCTCTGCGAGCGACACTATTATATGCAGATCGGTCTCTCAAACATATGTAGATCTTAAAAAAAAAATTGATCTCTTCATTGAAGAAGTAGGAAACAAGTTCTTTGTCTTGGGTAAATCTCATTCTTACACTAGATTCTTCTCATTATTATATCTTGTTAGCAGATCTAATTATTTCCTAAAAGTTCTACTTGCAATCTATTCTGGCAACAGATAGATATATATAAAATTGTTTAAAATTGTTTAATTCTGCCTTTAGAAATTAATGGTCGATAATTTGATGGAGTGGATTAGAGTTTAAATTTGACAATTTTTTAATCGATTAGTTGATAAATGGTTGGAAGGGTTGGACATTTTTCGAAATCCTGTTCGTTGGAAGCAAGAACCAAAATCTCTGTGTATGATATTTTTTGAGGTCGTATCATAGATGAATGAGGATATTATCTGCATCAAATTTTAAGAGAGTTGTTTACTCTACATGAAAGAAAGTCTTATTTGGGGTGAACATTGGGAGCCACCACAGAGACGACATCACCTAGAGAAATATTGCAAGCAGATTATGATAGCATTGGATTGCTGTCATAATTTCTTTTTATTAATTTGCTCTTTATGCAGTAATTTTTTCTTTTGGGTAAAACTTTTTGTAACTCAAAGTATTTTAACTTTGAGGGGGGGTAAAATTTGCAAGAGCATTGTTAAAAGTAAAATTTTTAAAGTTACCTGGAATTTGACTAGAGCCAAGTACAAAACTCAATCATTTTTCTCTTGTTTCCACGAATATACGAGGGTCAAGGCCAGACCCCGATAGATTTTTTTTTTGTGTGATGTGTCTCGTGTGTTACTCATTTTGATATTTTTTTTCTTGATTGTTTTTTGGTGCGAAGCTTCAACAATACAATGTCGAAGTTAATTAATTTGTTCTCTGACTCTGATAAACTTGAAGGCACAAAATCATACAAGACATGGAAACGTCTCATTGAAAGTACTCTCATTTACAATGAACTTTGGCCTGATATATGTAATGAAGATACTAAGCCAAATAAGCCTACAGATGCAGCTACATTAGCAAAATGGGAAGTTAAAAATACCAAAGCAATAGCACTCATTAAATCTTCAGTTAATGATGAGATGTATGTTCACATTGAAAATACTACTGATTCATGGTCTGCTTTGAAAGTTTTTAAGGATTTATTTTATACTCAACCTGAATAAAGAAAAGGTTGATCTTTAATTAAAGTTGCTCCAACAGAAATTGCCTAAAAGAGGTGATGTACATGAACATATTTCCAGACTTAAGAACATTAAGCAGGAAATACTAAATGTTGGTTTTCAAGCGGTAGATGATAGTTTCATGACCACAATTCTAATTGTTGGATTGCCTTCTTCCTATAATTTTTTTTTTGAAACTTTACAAGTAACTGGAAAGTTAGACACGCTTACGTTTGATGAGCTAATTGAAATGTTATCTCAACACAACAAAACTTTTGGAAAGAAAAAGCAAGTTTGGGAAGATGTTTTTTTCATAGAGGCCAACACAAGTAAATCTCCAACTGACAGTTCTAGAAGCAGAGGAAGAGGACATTTTGTACAAGGTCGTGGTCGAAGCCAAAGTAGAGAAAACAATTTTTCAGACAAGAGCAATTTTCAAGGCAGAGGAAACAATCAAGGCAGAGGGTATTTTCAAGGCCAAGGAAACAGTCAAGGCAAAGGGTTTTTTCAAGGAAGAGGAAATAGTCAAGGCAGAGGCTATTTTCAAGGAAACAGTCAAGGAAGAGGACAAACTCCACACAAAGGTCAAAGAAGAGGCAGAGGAAAGAATTCAGGCAGAGGAAGAGATTTAAGTCAAATTTTTTGTAGAAGATGTAACAAAGTTGGTCATTATGGAGAAGATTGTCGAACTTCCATTGATAAAACTTCCAAGTTTCATCAAAACACAACACATTTTGCAAATGATCGAGTTGATGATGGTTCAGAATATGTCTTTACCTCATCTTCAACATTACATATTTCAACTGATTTTCAAAGTGATTATGAAGATGCTTGGATTCTAGATTTAGGAGCATCTCAACACATGACTTTCAGATGTGACTTCTTTTGGATTTTTCAAGAATGCCATCTTAATTACGTATTTCTTGCAAATAATACCAAACATACTCCTTATGGAAAAGGTGTAGTTAAAGTTTATTTACCTGATATTGGAGAATGGATGATTTCAAATGTATGGTATGTACCCACCTTTAAAAATAATTTGTTGTCTTTAGTCACGATTTGACAAGCAGGACATCAGGTGATTATGGAAGATGGCTTAGTTAAGATTAATTCAGTCAAACAGAATATGAAAACAGTGATGACAGGTTATGAAGATGGAAAATTGTTAAGGATGAAAGGGATAGTTATTCCAAAGCATTCAAACTTTGCAGGAGAAGTAAGTATAGGTATTTCACCTATAATATTGTGGCATGTGAGATACAAACATCTCAATTTTGAAAGTCTCTCTCAATTGAAAAAACAAGGGATGGTTAAGGGACTTCCAACTTTCAAAAAGGAAAATTCAAAATGTGAAGCATGCATTTATGGCAAACAAAATCGAGAGAGTTTTCCAACAAGTTCATGGCATGCAAATAGGCAGTTGCAACTAGTTCATAGTGATGTTTGTGGACCACTAGAAACTTCTTTAGGTGGTTGCAAATATTTTTTACTCTTTATTGATGATTTCAGTAGAATAACTTGGGTTTACTTCTTGACGCAAAAGTCAGAAGTATTTGAAAATTTTAATATTTTTTGTCAACTTGTTGAAAACGAAGTTAAAGAAAACATAGGCACTCTCAGGATAGATAATGGAGGGGAATTCACTTCTAATGAATTCAAAACTTATTGCACATACAATGGGATAAGAAGACATCTTACAAATTTCTACACTCCTCAGCAAAATGTAGTCGTAGAAAGAATGAATCACACCTTGTTAGGAATGGTGAGATCCATGTTAAGCTTTAAAAAGTTAAGTTCTACATATCGGGAAGAAGCAATCCATACAACTATCTATTTAAGGAACATATCTCCGACTACTTCTTTGAACGGAATCACGCCTTATGAAGCATGGTTTGGTTTCAAACCTCGAGTTAAACATCTCCAAGTTTTGGATCAGTATGTTATGCCTTAGTTCCGAAATAAAAATGAACTAAGCTTGACTCAAGAAGCTTGAAATGCACAATGATTGGGTATTCTGATGAGAAGAAAGGGTACCGAATTTTGTCCAATGGAAAATTTATTGTGAGTGGGGATGCAGTTTTTTATGAAACTGAAAGTAAGAATGATGAAGAAATCGAAAGTCTTCTTCAAAAGTTAGAAACTAAAGGCAATCAAAGAAAAGGAAAAATGCAAAGTCAACCAAATTCACCTAATTGGTATGAACTTGATTTTCCTTCATCTGAAGATGATACATCCAGTCCATTTACTTCAACAACATCATCTGGGTCTTCCAGCAGTTCATCAGATTCTCCTAGAAATGGTAGCTCACCTGACAATGATTCCCCACCTCCAGAATATTCAACTGATCGATGAACATTAGTTTACATTAATCCAATTTACAATAATGGAAATTCAGATCCCCAAAAAAGTGAACATCAACTACCTAAATGGGCAGTTCAAATTTTGAAAGATGTAAGGCATGATGAGAAGAATAAAATAGGAACCAGGGGATCACACAACAGTGATGGGAATTTTGCATTGGTATCAAATGATTTTACTGAACCTTCCACATACAAAGAAGCAGTAAAACATAAAGAATGGCAACGGGCTATGGTTGAAGAGTATCAAGCAATAATTGATAACAACACTTGGAAACTTGTTGATTGTCCTACAGGTGTTAAACCCATCAGATGCAAATGGGTTTACAAAATTAAATACAACCAACATGGAAAAATTGACAAGTATAAAGCACGACTTGTGGCTAAAGGTTTTGCGCAGTAGGAAGGCGTTGATTATGAGGAAAATTTTGCTCCTACAGCTAAATGGAATACCATCCGATTAACACTTGCATTGGCCGCTCAGAAAGGTTGGAAAGTTCATCAAATGGATGTAAAAAGTGATTTTTTCAATGAAGACTTACAGGAAGATGTATATATGCAACAACCACCAGTTTTTGAAATTGCAGGGCAGGAACACAAAGTCTGCAAATTAATTAAGGCTTTACATGGGTTAAAGCAAGCTCCCCGAGCTTGGTATACCAAAATGGATGAATACCTTAGGAAAGTTGGTTTTCAATGAAGTGAATTTGATGATACTTTGTATATCCATCAACAGGGTCCATATCTGGTGATTCTTGTTATGTATGTAGATGATTTGATCATTACATGAAACAATGATGACCATATTGCACAGGTGAAAAAGGAGTTACATGCAGGTTTTAAGATGACATATTTGGGACTCCTTCACTACTTTCTTGGAATTGAAGTATTCTAGCGTCCACATCATATTTTCATTTCTCAGAGTAAGTATGCAGCAAAAATTCTTCAGCGATTTGGAATGCAGGATTGCAAACTATCACATACCCCTATGGAACAACACTTGAAACTTCCAAAATTTGAAGGGGGAGAAATGGTAGACAACACTATTTATAGACAATTGATTGGTAGCTTGATTTATTTGAAAAACACTCAACTAGATCTATCTTATGCAGTCAGTATTATTTCCTGCTTTATGCAGCAACCACGGGACAACCACTGGAATGAAGCCAAAAGAGTTCTTCGATATATCCAAGGAACAAAAGATTTTGGTCTTCTTTACAAAAAGACTAAATATTTTGTACTTGGTGTATTTTCAGACAACGACTTTGCCGGAAGTATTGATAATCGAGCATCAACATCAAGTTATTTAATGAACATGGGTTCAACAACAGTTTCTTGGAATTGTAAGAAACAAGCTACAGTTGCCACTTCTACAACAGAAGCAAAATACATCTCAGCATGGGAAGCAACATGTGAAATTGCTTGGTTACACAGAGTTTTGCAGGACTTGAGGATTTCTCAAACAGAAGCTACATCATTATTCATCGACAACCAGTCAGCCATTAAGCTTGCCAAGAATCCAGTTTTTCATTCAAAGACAAAGCATGTGGACACGAAGTATCATTACATCAGATCATTGATTGCAAATGATGTCATCAAGCCAATTTATTGTCCTTCAGAAGATCAGATCTCCAACATTTTCACGAAACCTCTTGGCAGAATAAAATTTACTAAGTTCAGGGATGAACTTGCACTGCTACATATTGTAAAAATTCTGACGTTTTATTTGCGGCGTTATGGACAAAATTGTCCATATTGTCGCAAAATAGAGGAAATTTATAAAAAAAAAAATCATGTTGCCCGATAACGTTGGTCTTGCCAGATTGACGTCTCTCTTGCCACGTTAACGTCGCTCTTGCCACGTTAACGTCACTCTTTCCACGTTTTCCACTGGAACGTCTCTCTTGCCACAGATTCCACTGGAACGTCTCTCTTGCCACGTTTGTGAAGATGTATGTCGCAATTGCCACGTTAACGTCGGTCTTGCCACGTTAACGTCGCTCTTGCCACGTTTTCCACTGGAACGTCTCTCTTATCACGTTTGTGAAGATGTATGTCGCAATTGCGACGTTTTGGAAACTAGGTTTTCCCCTCCAACAGTCACCTTAGTATGTTCACCAAGTCAAAATACCAACGGTCTCTTAGGAATTTTTTACGTCGGAATTGCGACGTTACAAAATCTATAAATATGTTGCATTTGACGGATGTTGCGACAAGTTTG
>SNQJ01S0009833.1:18706-39653 GCA_010110895.2 Picea sitchensis
AAAACCCTAACATAATCTCTACCATTAGATCTGCGACCTGATAATGAATGGTCCAGATTTACAATGAAATTACAATATACTTTTACAAGGAAATTTTTGCTTCGGGGGCTTCGCCCCCGAACCCCTACTGGGGCCCGCTTGCCCCTGGACCCCCCAGAGGGGGTACCCCACTCTGCACTCCCGCGCGTGGAAGAGTGTACATAATTCTAGGGTGTAAATACTTCATGGGGTATAAACATGGCTGAAATTAAAAGACCTCTAAATCAGGAAGATAATCAGTCTCCACAACCAACACGCACTTGTCCACTTAACATTTTTTGTCACATACAATGTTGCTATTAATCCTCATCATTCATTTATTACCTGGTTCCCACTAACCTGACACATGCATGACTAATTACATTTCCATCCATGCTCTTTTATTTACTTTTGGATCTTCAACATCAATTACTTTACTAGACAAAACCAATTCAACTTGCTCATTTTGAATATTTCAGTTGTTCTATGCATGTACCATTCACCTCTCCTTCCATATTCAATTTGGTCTCAACTTGACTTGCATAGTCAAATTTTCAGCATACTATAATGAAGTACATCTGAATTCCTCTCCTTTTGGATTCATAAGTATTACCTTGGAGTAATCAAAATTACCTTTACTTGGCACCGTGAAATCTAGTGATGCTTCCATCCTCCTAGAGTAACACCAATGGATCCCTTTTCACTTGAGATGGGTTCTCCCAGGTACCATCTCTTTTTAATACAAATTCAAAATTAGAACTGTTTTCTTCTTCATGTTTCCTTATGGATTTATCCTTGGAAAAATCACCTCTAGGATTGAATTGTCTTGACTTTTCATCCTAAATAAACTTTGGGAATGAATTCAACACATTTGGAATTACTTAACAATATTTTTCTATTGTTTTCATTCCCTCCTGGAGTACTTCCATGTACCCCTATTAACTTTACATCCACCTCATGATATCTTCTTTCATTATCTTAATGTGTTTAAGGAATTGAATATGTCCAATAACCTTTATGTTGTTTATGTAAAAACCTTCTTTGAAACTTGAATGCATCCTTTGGAATCCAATATTCATATAATACATCTTTATAGATCAACTGATACAGGTGGATGGAATCCAAAGCGTCTGGTGGATGTGGTGGCTGCCACTTGTTCCAATGGCTCCTTTTCCATTTTATTTCCAATACGTTATTCTATACTTCTTTCTAATTGTGGGTTCTACATTTATGGGGATGTCTAGATCCCTACATATTCCAATTGGATAATGGTGGCCTCCCACCTAATCCAACTAGATTATTACATGTTTTCATGTCATCACATCTTGTTGTGTACTTCTAAGAGTTTTGGGCCCTAAATGAGTGTTATTTTAGTTCGGCATAGTCAAAATGTAGTGAGTCAAATTTTTGATGGCGTAATGTACAGTTCTCGAAAATACCTTTCCAGCAGGGATGTCACATGCCTAAAATGAAGATTGTATGAAAACATTACCACCACAGGAAGTTAATGTACTAACTTACTTAAGCAGTCCCACATAGCTTTTGGAATTTCATCTCCTAGGATTAAGTTTTTTTATGTCTAGGGTTCTGGAAGATTTCAAGTTTAATAAAAAGGGACCTTCAGAGCCTCATGTAATCATATTCTTGTGAATGAGAGCATCTGTCGGATCTCTTCTCAGAGATAAAGTTGCCACCATTCTAGAGACTCTTGCACTCACGTATTTTTACGATCTCTTTACAATTATTTCATTAATAGAAATTAAGTATTGTTGTATTTTTCTGTTTTTGGAAATTTTCATGAGTATTTCATTTGTAATTTATCTTCTTTCATTTGTTTCAAAATAAATTGGTCGATGGTATCATAGCGGGCTTCTCTTGATCATTTTTTTCAATGCATGTCCCAGACCGAGATCCAAGTATATCTAGTTGGGTCTCAAGTTTTTCTCTCTTGAGGAGTTAATCAGCTTGCACTTTTCGAAAGAGTAGCCTTGATGGAGGAGAGAAAATAAAAATGTGAGAGAAGAATATTTTATTAACTTGTTGCTTGAACAATCTCTCAAATGCGACGGAGGATGAAAATGATGGATAATTTCGCACAAATTATTCAATGCATAGTCAAAATGTAGTCGGAGTCAAATTTTGATGGTGTAATGCCTAGTTCTCGAAAATACCTTTCCAACAGGATATCACATGCCTAAAATGAAGATTGTATGAAAACATTACCACCCTGGGAAGTTAATGTACTAACTTACCCAAACAGGTCCCACGTAACTTTTGGAATTTCATCTCCTAGGGTTATGTTTTTGGATGTCTAGGGTTTGGGCATTCAAGTTTAACATAAAAGGACCTTCAAAACCTCATTGTAATCATATTCTTGTGAATGAGCGTAGCCGTCAGATCTCTTCTCAGAGATAAAGTTGCCACCATTCTAGAGACTCTTGCACTCTGTATTTTTACAGTCTCTTTACAATTATTTCATTAATAGAAATCAAGTATTGTTGTATTTCTTTGTTTCTGGAAATTTTCATGAGTATTTCATTGTAATTTATCTTCTTTCATTTTGTTTCAAAAATAAATTCGTATTAGTGGTATCAGAGCAGGCTTCTCTTGATCATTTTTCAATGCATGTCCCTGACGAGATCCAAGTATATCCAGTTGGGTCTCAAGTTTTTCTCTCTTGAGGATAATCACGCTTGCACACTCGAAAAATCCTTGATGGAGGAAGAAAATAAAAATGACAGAGAAGAATATTTTATTAACCTGTTGCTTGAGCAATCTCTCATGCGACAGAGGGATGAAATGATGGATAATTTCGCACAAATTATTCAATGTCTTCCGATAGAAACAAGCGCATATTCATGAAGCAACCATTTTTGAGGAAACTATCCCTTCAATGTATAAGTTAATTTTGATATTCCCATATTTGAAGGTCAGATAGATGCAAATTCCCTAGAAAAATTGTTAAATCTATTAGAAGGTTATTTCATTGTTCAAAATTTCTCTGATAGGGAAAATATCATCTTCACACTCCTCAAGGATATCCCCCATGTCAAACATTCGTGGGAAACTTACTAGGAGAAAAATTACATAGAGGAATATGGAATATATGGGGTCGAGCCCACTTGGTAATTTTTTGTGGATGTGGTCAAATAACACTACTATCTTGTTGATAACTATGAAGACCAATACATGAGATTGAACACACTACAAAAGGAGAAGAGCCAAAAAGTGAAAGAGTTCACAAATACTTTCCATACCTTGTGCACCAAGATGGGTATCAAAGACTCCAAGTGACATATGGTTCTAAAATACTGTGGGGCTCTTCATAGATACATCCAAACCAAAATGGATATCCTAAACATCTCATTATTGGGAGTTGCCTATTGATATACTGTCAAAATCAAGCAAAACTTTAGGCATCAAAACAAATGGGAGTTCAGGTATGCAAATATGCAACAACCAAAGCATGGTAAATACAACCCTAACCAACAACCTCTAGACAACCAGTCTAGGACATAGGACACAAAGGGTAAAGTAAAGATGAAGAATGACACTAGGAAGTGATGTGGCTTCCACAAAATCCCCTGGCACACCACCGATGAATGTCTCTCAAAAATATCAATGGTGGCCAAGGTCAAATACACGGAGCCGAACTTGGATTAAGAATCCGATCCAGAAAATATTGAAAACAAACAGATCATCGACACAAACCCTACTGCTATTGTCATGACCAAAACAATTCAGCTAGAACCACCAATAGATCCTAAAGTTGGGGAGCACCTCTTCCATTCACATATGTGGGTGAAGGGGACCCCATTGAATTTCATTATTGATAATGATAGCCAGAAGAACATCATCTCAGCTAAGGATATCAAATAGTTGGGTTGTCGACAACACCACACCTGTAACCATACAACATTTGGTGGCTTCACCAGGGACAATATCTCTGTGTCAGCCAACAATTCTTCCTGTCCTATGCAATCCATCCCTTCAAGGATGAGGTAGTGTGTGATGTTTCTTCTCTTTATGTATGTGATGTGGTTTTGGGCCAACCATATATGTGGAGACATCATATTTTCTATGAGTCTAGAACCCGTAGTGTAATTATTACTTTGGGAGGTCATCTCTATCGGATACCAGAGGTATTTTCAACTACTTCTCGACCAAACAAATGCTACAAGGTAATATCTCATACTGTAAAATTCATCTTCTTCACAGTTTGTTCAAAGGATGCACAGAAGACCACTACAACCACTGCATCCTCAACACCTTCTATCCAACAAAAACAGATTTTCAAAGAGAAAGAAGATATTGTTTCTTCACCTACAATTGTTCCTACACAACGCCCCATCAAACTCAGAGAAAAAATGTTGGTGGAGCATATTCAACCCCTCCAACAACTGGTTTGTGATAGTATTCCATAGAACAAGGAACACAACCTCTCCAACAAATCACGCAACTCACCAAGATTCATATTCAGAACATGCTTTGCCCTCTTCCCTGGGCACTCAATGCAATGGGTACCATTGATTCCTAAGGCGGGAGGATTGATCCAGGTGGATATTGGTGGCCACCCACGTATTCCAACTGACTCCTTTTTCCATTTTTTTGTTCAACATGTTCTTTTGTACTTCTTTGTAATTGTGGGTTATACACTTCTGGGGCTCTCTAGATCCCTACACATATTCCAGGTGGATATTGGTGGATTTCCACCTAATCCAACTGGCTTATATTGTATGTTTTCATGTCAGTACATCTTGTTGTACTTCTAAGGCCGTTTTGGGGCCCTAATCAGTGTTATTTTGGCTTGCCACAGTCAAAATGCAGATGGATTCAAAGTTTGATGACGTAATGCATAATTCTCAAAAAGACCTTTTGCAATGGGATATCATGTGCCTGAAACAGAAATAGTATGAAAATGTTACAACCCTGGGAAGTTAATGTACTAACCTACCCAAATAAGGCCGACATAAATTTTGGTGTTTCATCGCCTAGGGTTAGGTTTTTGGATTCTAGGGTTTTGTCATTCTTGTTTAACGTAAAAAGGCCTTCAGATCCTCATTGTAATCATCCTCTTGTGAATGAGCGCAACCATCACATCTCTTCTCAGAGATAAAGATTCCAACATTCTAGCAAGTCTTTCACTCTGTATTTTTACAGTCTCTTTACACTTCTTTCATTAATAGAAATCAATTATTGTTGTATTTCTCTGTTTCTCGCAATTTTCATAAGTATTTCATTGTAATTTTTCTTCTTTCATTTCATCCGAAAAATAAATTTGGATCATCAATTGATATTATTTATCATATGTGTACTTGCATTACTTCACCCTTGAAGTTATATCATTAATACCATTCATACCTTGCCTTATTTACCTATTACTTAGGTTTTCAAACCATTCCACTAGGAATACAAGGATGTTTATATATAATGCATGTGTATTTTCTTCACATATTTATATCATTCACATATATTTACATAGAATCCTTATTTCTTGGTGATATATTACATATATCCACATGACCAACCTTCCAAACAAAATCATAATTATGTTTCTTTCTCTACATGGAAACAACCAACACAATCAACTCTTTCCCTTCTACTATAAAATCATTCCAAATATAGAAACACAATCTGGAAATTTCAATATTACTCAAGGAAATAAAATTTCCAAGTCTAACTTTCTTTCATGCCTCATACCATCCTTGTTCAACAGACCATTTTACCAAGTGTATCCTTTCTTAATATTCCCTTTCAATGCTACATGAGCATACCCAACCATACTTGTATGGATACCATCCACCTATGAATGCCAATCTGACCCATTGGTCAACTGGAAAATACTCCATTACTTTCCTTAAAAGACTTTAGATCAACCTTTCCTTATTCATTATATCTCATCCTCTTAGAGCTACACATAATGGCATTATCAACATTTCAATCATGCTTTTACTCAGCTACTCAAAACAAGTCATAATTGACCAAAATGATCCATTAGTAGACCATGTATTACAACCAACCACAGGTTAAAATAAATCTATTTGCATGTTCATACATGCTTACTGATTACCATATCTGTTACGACATAACTTGTGTACCAAGAAATTTTACCTATTGGTCCTATTAACAAGGGGAGTTATACACAAAAGACTTATCTTCTATTTAAACAACAATTATTTTTTCCATGGCAACAACAACCCATCATTATATCCACCAATTCATTCATTCTTTGAACTGAAGCAACCTTTAGCAGGATCCTATCATTTCACATTCATATTCAAATATTAACGCTTATTGGCATAATCCCACTCCTGTGGGATTAATTTCTAATCCACCAAGAAACAACAAGATTCCTCTATTGCAGGAGATCCCAAACAATATTTCAATCTGCAGTTCCCCCCTTAAGGAACTTATGTTGATAGTGAACTAATTTTGAAGGTAGAAACACTTTCCAATTGGATCATCCTAGCCTTGATGTATCTGGTCCTATGACTGATCTCTGGCTCCTATAACCCTAGTGTTTTGATTTGGTTATGCACACCATTAATTGGCCCATCCAAGCTCAATGTTGAAACTTGAGTTCTAATACCACTTTGTAACATTGCCTGACCCCCTAGTTCTTGTTTAGGCTGATGGGGTGTCAAATTTTCAATATTTACAACTACTTCATTTCTCCAATTAGACCTCGTAAATTGATTCTACTCATTGAGATATTTCTAAAGACTATTATTTCACTCAAAATAAACCCCTGTATTGAAATTTATGACTTACATAATCTTCTTGGCCTTTATTGGCCCAATGCCACCCAACCGCCACATGGAACCCACGTGGCTATATGACCTCTACATCATATGACATGGCATAACCTGGGTTTTGATGTGGTGCTTTCCACATGGCTCACCAATATAAGGTTCTGACCTCATGGAACCTCATGTCATGATTGTCAGAATTGCATTCCCATGGGTTGCAAATACCCCCAACCAAAAGTTCTGACGACACATAGTTAATCAGACCCCTTCCTAGGTTTGAAAGTTCAAAAGATCCCCATCCTATGGCTCTGAGTGAGTTAGTGACTCCAACTTGTGTGGGGGTTAATATCCTTCCATATGATGTACTTGATCTAATGACCCTCATTCCATTCATCTAATGAATTTCGTTGAGTTGGTGATCCTAACATGTCCATTGGTTTCCACTCACCCCTTCTCACTACTAAAAGTAATGGTGAGACCCAAGGAAGATAAAAGGTTTAGATTGAATCTTCACCTTGCACTGACCAATGGTCCTAATATCTCCTCCCATCATCGTATTCATTTTTCCTTGCTAATTCCTAACAGGTACACTCTCAATCTGCAATGATGACACATCTAGATCAACAGTCTAGATATCCTCATCACATCTCCAACACTATCAATAGTCATCATCATCTTCAACAAGATCAATGGTTTAGATTAAACCTAGATTCTCTGAATGATCAAGGGTCCATATATATTTTCCATATATATGATGGTTGCAACTAAAATAGGACACATTTCCCTACCCAACTCTGTCACCTTTATTGACACGTTGCACTCAGGCCATGTAACTTTTCACCCCCTCAAAGTTCCATAAAACATTTCCACATGGCACAATAGCCACCTGACACATGGAATGACGTGGTATAGATGTCATGATTGATCACTGGCATATCCTTCTAGGTGATGACACATGTCCTATGTGAAATGGGTGGGTGATGTCATCCTTGTCAGTGTTACATCACCTTCATCTTTTCCTCATCCAAATGAGACCCATAAAGATCAATGGTTAGGATTATATATCAACCTGGCTTCGATTGATGGTCAATATTTCTCCTCAGAGTCTTCCCATCATATTTCTCTAGAATCCTTACTCCATAATGCTTCGACATATATGTGCTCTGACCAACGATCAAGATCCAATGATTCTAAATCTGATAAATAGCCATGATAAAAGAATATTTCCAAAGATTGAACTTGACAGGGTCACACTCCCTACTACCTCAACCATTTAAAGGCTACCACATGTCCTACTCATACATGTAGTATCTTTCCATTAGAATGAAATCAAAACAATTTCACCCTTCCTCTCAATCATGTCCAAGATTTACTACACTGATTCACGGTCGAGATTACCTCTTCAAGGGACTCTGGTCAATGGTTGGGATTTCTCCACAAAATCTTCCCATAGAAATATTTTCATTCCAGTGGTTAAAACTTCTATGAAGGACCCAATTCGATGGAAATTAACGATCACTATGAATTTTTCTTCGATGGATCAACGAATCCAATCAGTTCAAAGTCTCATCCCAACCTAACCATGGACTAATCCAATGGATCAATATATGATTAATAATTGAGATTATTTAGATCCATTCTCTGATGGATCCAATGGTTGTTAATGATATGGATCATTTTCGTTCTCTCGTATGTGATGGACCATGACCAATGACCAAGATTATTTCATTGTGCCGAAATTGACAGTAGTGATTCTTTCTGGATAAAGACATGAGATTTCGTAGTTTCAATAGTCCTCTTCAGGACTTAGTCAAATTTAGGCCTACCTTAAGTAAATTCCAACGCTTACCCAACCTTCAATATTATCTGCAATCCTTCTCTACTGGCTAAGGCATTCCCTCGTCATCGTTAAGTAGATATTCACATCCTTTGATTTGTCCATACTTAGACAAGGGAATTTCCAACTTGTGTTGGCTAAGATATCCCAGATTTCTAATTATGTAACCAATGAATTAGATGGATAGGTATGTATATGAATACAAACATATAGAATACGCGCAATATAATACCAATCATAATTAGCATAACCAATACCCATGGCATAAACACATAAATATTTTCATAGACACTATATATACACAGAATGTGCATTTCCAGGAAATTATGATAACAATACACACAAGTATAGTTACAAAAACAATTACTATTGTATGTAACATATGATTACCATTTCTAAATGATTTGGAAGAAAATATTCAAGGATAATTAAAACAGTAAAAACCCATGACAAAAATCATGTATCACAACTTTTGTACAAGTTTAACAACATGTATTTTGAATACAATTAACACAACAAATACCCATAATAGAAGCATATGAATATTTTCACAATAAGTATCCAACACAATATTACATAAATATTATTTCAGTAATTTAAACAATCACATGGTGGGAACTTATTTGATATAAATAACCACCAATTGCATGAAGAATTTAAAATTTCCTCCCATCCTTAGACTCTGTCGCTTATAATTTAGCAACAAGTCACCCCTGAGATGGGCATAAACTCCACTTGGGAAAATGGATTCCTATCCTAGGATAAGTCTGTCAAATAATATTAATTCTCATATTCAAGTGTCAAATCTATCTAGATATAGTCCCTCATTCCCCAGATTCTTGTCCCACCCCAGGAAGTGTTCCCCTTCTCTTCTCAACAGTCCCTCGACTACCCCAGTTGCCTTCCAGGGCTTCAATAATAGGCCAAACAAAAATTCTCTGAAATATGTAGCTACAATTGGCACTTTGGGAAATCAATTCCCAAGAATTCTCTCACCTAGAGAGAATTCTTACAGGCCTGACAACCCACCTCTTCGACAACACTTCTCCCACCTAGAGAGAAGATGCATGGGCCTGAAAACCCTATTCTTCAATTACCCATGGGATTGACAACCCACCTCTTTAGTTCAACCTGCAAGAAACACTCGTTACAGAAAGCTCCTAGGATTGGTACATGCTTGTAGATTATGAATGGTGACAATAGAGAGTGATCCTCTCCCTCCCCGTGAGAATGGTAGATAGCCTCTCAAAAATTCACTAAGTATTTCTATTTTGTTTGCATGCTCATGAAGAGCCACTTATCACTTCTCAACTTCATTTTGAACCACTTGGTTATTTGTTTCCTTCATTTTGGGACTTAGGATAAATTGGCATATCCCACAAAGTGACTTTAGGAAATATTTAGTAATATTTCCCTTTTCTTAAGCTCCTATGGATTATATCTATTCTAGACCCTTAGCCCCCTTTTTCCCATCTAGTGGAGTTTGTCCCCATTAATATTTTGTACAGTTAGTCGACAATAGTGGTGTTATTTTATTAATATCTAATTGTGATTACATAATAGACAAGATATTCCTACATGCCCTTTTATCATCTGGCTCACCAACCTATAGAAAATCAACATATGTACAAGTATAACTGGGGATCAACCTCGGGATATTACATAGTTAGCACCCGGATTTTCATTTGGTGCCCATGCTACATTTTCCCATAGGACTAAAAGACCTCCTTTAACTCCTCCATGAATTGAAGATTGAGCCTCATTTTTTTCTCTTCGTCTATATTCTGGTCATATCCTATGGAGTTTACCAATAATTTATCTTGTTTCTTAATGGTATCCTATGCATTTGTTTCCTGATTCAAGCTTCCCGCATATACACTATTGTTTTCCGAAATGCTTCTTATCATTATGCAGTAGCCTTGACCATCCACCTCTTTCATCATTTGGCCTCCATTTTTCACTCACCTACCCAGGGAAAGAACATATGATAAGAGTGGATTTCACTTGCTAGTACCATTTTCATTTCTCATTGCTTAGGGTGGTTCCATGGGCTTGGAACATAGGATCATGTTTTCAAGTCCTTCATTCTCTCATGTCGAGTATAATTTTATCTCTTTTTCATACTTGTTGGTCTATATCCAACATGGAAGGATCATTCAAGTCTCCCTTGATCATGGCACTTGTTTGATTCCTCATCATACAGTTGCGTTTTAGCTTACCTAGGATTCGTCCAAGTAATATGAGTCATAAATACTCCTCCAACTTATTAGTCTTCTAGTCATCATGGAGAGTTATTCAATGCCTCCTGTGTTGTTACACTATACTCGTCTAGCTATTTTGTATTTCTACCAAGTCAAAATTGTGTCGTGCCATATGTTCAAGGGAAGTTTAAGCCTAAGTTGGCCATATGCTATTTTGTTGACTTTCTGAGTCGGCCATCCCTATGTTAGTTGGACTTTTTGATTCTCTCTCTTCAGATCATCTCTCAGTGTATGTTTCATGTGAATTGATGGGGGATACATTGAGGCCCTCTTTTTACAAATCTCTTCCTATCGAATTTAGTACATTATCTAGGAGAGGGAGCTAGAAACCAGCTAGTACCTTGTATCTTACAGTGATCAGTGGTAGGCCTCCTCACGATCGACAATTAGTTTTCATCATTGATTCCTGATCGATTGATTCTACGAGTATTTGATATCAGATCCTCTATTCACACTCATTATATTTTATTAGATACCTTGGGGTCCATATTCATCATTGGTGGGTCCTCTCACGTCTGTTAACAGTGTACATCAATGATTGGTAATCACATGGTTTTTACCATGCTCGACATCAACTCATTTATTCACATGTCTTAGATTCGTACCATTTGGGTTTGGGGTGAATACCTTGGGTGTGGAGATACAATGGATTATATAACTTTTATATGAAAAAATCGTGGGGACTTTCCTCCGTGCTCATTGTCTTCCTAACATCTATATCATGTGTGATAGATCCACATGGTATCTGTCGGTGGCTATGATTATGTTCCTGACATAGATCCACATTGTGCTTACTAGTGGCTATGATTGAGTTCATGACATAGATCCACATTATATTTTATTGTGGCTAGGGTCTTACTGATGACATGGATCCACTGTGGATTCCTCATGGCCATGCAAGCATTTCATTTCATGGATCCGTATTCTATTATTTGGTGGTATTTCTCATTCATAATTTGAGTATATATACCTAGGGGATTGGTCTATATATTCTCTCACCCTTGGTGTTTGATCGCAGGATACTTTTGACTTATGACAATCCTATGATCTCTCCTTGTGCTTCCTCACATGGACATTATTGTAATGTAATTCAGACATCCACTTCTTTCTTGAACTCACACATTATGAGGCATATGTTATAGCCTTAATTTTCACTGTATAGGCCAGAGAGGAATCCATCAAAGGATAGAATACATAATACATATTTTGCCTAAAGTTTCACCCCTTTTGGAGCACTTTTGGAGGTCCTCATGGGACACCTAGTAGAAAACAAGAGAGGCCCTTTCTAGACATTAGTGGATCAAGAAGTGAGGCATTGTCAAACTTCTAGAATCGAGGAGTTACAAGGTGATAAGAAAGGTATGAATTGGATATTCATGGAAAATTCCTAGGAAATGACATCATTCAAGTCTGTAGTGGCCTCTAGAAGATCTATAAGCCTCCCCCATGCCTCCTCAAAGATTTATATAACAAAGTAAAGCCTTGGGAAAAATAGGAAACAATTGAATGGTAGTGTTATTATTTCCAACTGTAGAGGTATCCATCATCACAACCAAAATTTAGTGAGCCTAGGCTAACCAAGAAGCTGCAAGGAGAGGCAAGAAGAAAGGAATCATAGGAGGATGCATCTTCATCAAGATTAGGTATGATTTGGTATTTATCATCTATGTTTTATTAATATATCATTTGGTTTTCCCCTCATATAATTTATGTTCACTTAATGAATGATAGATATGATTCATTCCTTTATAGATATGATTAGAAGTATATTGGATCTAGGATTCTAATTCCTAGTAGAGAAGAAGAGAAGGTTTTTCTTGGATTTTATATACAGGAAGTAGGTTATGGAGCTTGGAGCTAGAGTTTCAGGACTGCAATGGTCAGGAAATACAAAGGACCACCTCAAGAAAGGTATGAAAATATTCCCCACTATTTATGATAATTATAAAACCATGTTTTTGAGTCTAGATATAGGAAATCCACAAGGAATATACCCCCTTTCTATATAGGATTACTAGGCTTAATCCTAGGGAGATTTTGTTGTCTATTTAGCAAGATCCCTATGAGAAAAAATAACATATAAAATATGTTTCACAAAAAAAAATCTATGACACATACAATACATGCCATGGTAGGCATGGGGTACTCATTTAATAGATCAATGCCCAAATAGTTCAATTTTCTACACAATTAATATCTTGCAAAATCTTGCACAATTGTACAAAGGAGGAGTGCCCATTTGGGGTAGTCATTGTTGTTGAATGATGTGTCACCAGTGTTCAGATGGCCTAGGATCGATATGTAATAAATTATTTCATTGATGATTTCATAGATGCCCAAGACTAAAGGAAAGAATTTCATTATAGTTGGATCCTACATCCTCTTTCTATGGTACTTTAGTGTCCCCCTTGGGGGTTTTGAATGACATGCTAGAAGTATGCATGCCTTCAAATATCCTTGATTCCTTTGACTACATGAGAGAAAGGATCCTCGCACTCAAGAGTCCCATGACAATCATTTTCAAAGCTGGTACCAACAATTGATCCAAGAAAGTACTTCACATGTGCACATCCCACACACCATCAGGGACATGTATGATAGATACCTTTTATTGGAATATAATTTCTATAATGTGTTCATATATTCTAGTGATCATCGGGACATTGTGATGGCACTACTACCATTATGCATCGCAGAAGAGAAAATCCAACAAGGAATTATCAAATGGCCCAGCCATATACAACCACTTCCCGCTAAGGACATTGACACTGTAGAAATGTGCACTAAGAACAATCTGTACTGGAAGAAGGTTGAAGCAGTGTGATAGTATACATAGCATGCGGTCCCCTATGGAAGGGGATCCAAAGATTATACATTTTTCAAGCACTCTCAAGACCCATGTCCCACGCAGTAGAAAACACATTCCACCCCGGTCGGGGTAAAGTGACAACAGACTGACCCAACAATTCACATTAAATTTCCCTCCACATAATAGGATTCCCTTCAGATGGCTTCGTGTGTCACGACATTAATAGATGCATTAAAATGATTACTTTTTCTACAAAAACAAATACATTCAAAGGATATTTGCAAGGTCGACCACATTTTTCAACAACATAGGGGTACAACATCAGTACCATACACTACTCTATGATTGTCAGGCTCTAGGATTAGTTCCAGTGCCTCAACTCAATTCCTTAGAGTACACCCCGCAACACTACTTACAGTGGATTCCAATAGTGGTGGTATCTTGTTGGCACTAATTCCAAATCTAATGATACAAGACTGTGTTTCCACCCTACTTTCCGAGTTTGATGAGCAACACCAAACACTGGGCTCGACTCATGTTCAAGTACAACTTCACCACCAAGTTGAAAATTTCATACATAATTATATGTGCTATATTTATACAAAGGATATTTAGGATCACCAAACATTGCAGACGAAGTATGACATAGATATTGCAACAGACACAACCACCCAGGCCCAATACACTAAGATAAGATCTATGTTCACTGACTTCCTCTAGGAAGTGGACAACCTATATATGTATATTCCCACTACTTATACACAAGGGCACAGGATCTCTATGGGATTTAAAATTTTCAATATAAAGGCCCGCCTGTATAATTTAGATTCGTATCTTTCTTGCCTTCGTCCACCAATCCACCAAACAAATACAGGTGCAAATAAATTTCAACAAATGATTAAGTCAGCCCAAGACATTTTATTTGATGGCTGATGTAGGGTGGAAGAATTTTCTAGCATGGTTGACAGCGTAGGTGTGAAGAATTTTCAGCATGGCTGATAGCGACTTCAAATTTTGGACCATCTCCAAAAATCTTCCAAAGGTATCTACAATCAAGGATCAAGTTTTTGCAATCGAGGTGGAAGTTGCACAACAAAAGTGTGAACTAGATACTTTTCTTCTTGAGGAGCACATTGTTTCAATCTTAGCAATTGAAAATAAGACAAAAGAAATAACTACATATCGGGTCAAGTAGCAGAGTATATCATAGATGATCACTTATGTCGCAAATCAAGCCTTGATCTTGTTCATGCAAATCTCTGACGCATAGGTTTTTTCCAGCCCTCTAATTGAGAAAATCAACACAATGAACATGATAGCTCCTGATGTCACAATATTCGAGGTTGATGTGATTTTTCAACTTAATCAGGATATTCAGGGATACCTTAATGAGCTCGAGCACTAATTTGAGGAGTTCATGCAGGAACTCAAAATCATTATCCCATCTATTGTGGTGGTTATTCCATGATGCAATTGACTCACAGTTGAACTAAGTAATAGTGGTGGGGGCCTGTTAGCATCCAAATGTTTGGGTTAATCTCATGCATGCACAAAAAAAAACTTGTGTGGGCCCATTATATTTTTTTCCACACCCAGGCTAATGCATGGATAATGAAAAGTAGTGTGTGTCATACCAAGTTTTGATATTACACGCTAAGTCCAAAGTCTATTGAATGTGATTTGGTCCGAGTTTTGAGAAGCGTAACTAAAATCAAGAATATGCACATCAGAATAAAGAAATGAGTCATCGATAAATATCCCAGAATGATTACTACCAACAACACAAGGGAATGTGGAGATGACAACATATGAGTTTGCAAGGAAATTAAGATTTCCCTAATTCCATAAAGGATACATGGATGTAGGCTGGTAGTAAAAGCATGCGATATTGTCATTCAGTATAAGGAATGGAGCAGAGTTAAAAGAGACATAGATCCCAAGAAAATAAATATATAAAAGGGGGGAACATCAACAAAAATAGAGTTAGAAAGTCATTCAATGCATTCACTAAGTTGTTTTTTTTTTCCATTATTATGGAGATCACTCTGAGACTCTGTAGTGTTGTAATGTTGTAATGCTTCTGAGTGTAATTATGAGCCTATAATATGTCTAAGTTCTACAACGATTCACATGGCATGGTATATATTAAATTCTAGGAATTATATGAGGAACACTAGAATCTGTCATTGTTAAGTATGATTTTCTTAATATATGCATTTGTTTAATGGAATGGAAAGAATAATAGATTTGTGGCGATTTTGATCTATCATGTGTCACTCATACACTATTTTGATATGTGTGTGTGTTGTTTTTACATATTAATGATAGAACATTTTCAACTATGGAATGTATGAATTTCAACCTAGATGGATTTGTGTATGTTTATTCCTTCATCCCCAAGACAAGACTATATGGTCTCTGTGATCCTCATTTCATCTCGGGTGATACATTCTTTAGCCTTGGTTGAAGATTGATATGCATATGCTTTAGGGTTTTTGTTAGTCAACTATTAATGAGCCCTACGTATAAAATAACCAATGTTAAGAAGGATACACACAAGCATGGAATGACCCAACAAATGGATGAGGGTGGGTGAATGGGGGGAATTTCCAAGTGAATGATGGAGGAATTCACAGGTGGGGGTGGGAGAGAGTGTGGCATGGAGGATTTCTCCAACAAGTGCATAAGAGAGGTGGTATATATAGAGTGGAAGTTGGGGGGAATGGAAAGTGTTGATGATAGAAATGTCTGGCAGCAGTGATGGATTGAGGAATATTTAGAAAGTGGCAGTGAAGCATCACCAATGGGGAGATAAAAATTTTGATCTGCCATACTATTGATGTTCCTTGTGGAATGTGACCATATAATTGAATGCATACATGTATGATGTGTGATTTTCCCAAATTAGATTTCTTATCCTTTAAACGAATCATATTTCCATGGAATTCAATTGATCAACATGTGAATTCGCGATCAAGGACAAGACCTTATACTTATATCATAATAGCAACTTATGTTGGGGAATATTAGAAATATGTAACATTATCATTCCATCCAATTGGTCTATGTGATTCAGGTGTAATGTGTTCTTCCAAAAAGTAAATTTATGCAAAACATATAATCTTATACATGTTGTACATTCTATGCTATACCTACTCTATTTAACTGCAGGGCGGTAATAGGGAGCTAAGTGACAGTTGCCCTTGTGGGCGTTAGTACAATTTCAATATGTTGCCATTAATAATTCCCTTGAGTGGTTTTCCTTGTAATGTTTCCATCTTGGAAATACATGCTTCATTGATGTAGATGATCTGAAAAGAACCCAACCAACTTATACATAGCTCTCCAAGGTGCTGTAAATATTTGTTGTCATACAACTAAACTAAAGATACAGGATGGAGGAGTTTCTAGAAGATGTTGAAATCATGGAATGCCTTCTATCACTCTTTGTTAACAACTTGGTTGAGTCCTTCCATATTAGGGTCCTCTTCTAGTTCCATGAGATCATCTAACTTTAGTTGAAGGGACTATTCATTTGTCATCTAGGCTTCTAGGGAAACCCAGAGGCTAGGAACAACAAATTCTAGCGGCATGACAACTTATTTTCCATAGACCAATATGAATGGAATGTTATTTGTAATCCTTTTCCACTTTCTTCAATAATCCCATAATATTGTGAGAATCCTTTGATCCCAGTATTTATGCTGCACATTACAAACTTTGGTTAAAGAATGCTCTAAAATTTTATTAAAATCTTCAACCGTGCCATTATCTTGAGGGTGGTAGGAAGTTCTCTTTTGGTGGTGAATGATGAAATCTTGTTAAAGGGTTGCATTCAAAAAATGTGATCCCTGGTGTTACACATTATTTTAGTCACCCTGGTGATGTTTCTACAACATTTGTTCAGGCTTCCAAAAGAACCTTTCTTCATGGGAAAAGTGACTAGCTCCCTCTTCTACAAAACTTGTTTTTAGAAGGTCATTGCATTCCAACCATAAGGTACAGTGTGGAAATTCTTGATTTTCGTAGGATGTCATGAAACTGGCTTGCGATGTTTCCGCAGGCTTCACTATAGCCAGGGTGCAGCGGCATTGAAAGACTGAGAAAAGGTCGAAGTTCATGAAATTTATAGAAGGGATCTTCTAGAATATGAGGTGGCATCCATATGGTTGGGATCCTAATCGCTTCTCTGATTTGGTGGGATCATCCTAATCTCTTTAACCATGTCCCTTTCTCCTATATAATGATGGATTTCTCATGGAAAAGGTTAAGAAAGATCAAGCAAGGAATTAATGAAGGAATAGGATGAGAATTGTGTGAGGGATTATATTTCAATTGATGCTTGAGGCCTTCATCTATCTATCAAGTTATTGTGGATCCTCTTCATGCAATTTTGGAGCGAGTGTGTATGTTGGAGAAATGGGCCACCGAAAGGGAACCTTGCAACATCAAGGCGGTTTGGTTGTATCTTCCACTTTTACTTAATATGATACAATGGCATGTTTCTTTCCCATAAAATCATTCTCATTTTATTACATGACTCCTTGATCACATGTATAATATTTCATTGAATATAATATTATTTCTTTCAATTTGGTTGGTTTGTGTCATTGCAGATCCGATATCACAAGAGCATTGAAGCGGAGCAAGGAAAACGAAGATATAAGGAAGTGATATTCAAAGGTATGTCACTCATATCTTGTTTTTTACTAAATTAGATGATTAGAACTTAGGGAAAGTGCCATGTCCTATCTTGTTTGTTTCTATATCTAGGTGGATCTAGGGAGATCAGTTTATGTCCGCATTCACCAATTTATCCAATAAAAAAATTGGTGATCGTACTGGGGATACGACTTGTTTTGGTTTTTCCTTTAGCCTACCTCCTTTGATTTTAAACTAGTCTCTGAGTCTGTGGGGGATCCATCCAGACTCTCTGGATATAAAAGTTCATTTAGACTCTTTACCTTTTTTCCAATTTTTCTATGTTTACAGAGATAGTCGCATTGTATTCCATATGCAGCCTACGACGTCCTTAGAGGACCGCACCCTACCTGTTTAGACCAGTGTGGAATCTCCGCACCCAACCCATATCCAGCCTACGGAAACATCAAATCACGGCACTGTACCTTACTACTGGGTTGCGACATTTCTTGTAGAATTTTTGGATTAGGTCTTTTTTTCTTCTGAGACCCAGTTTTTCTTTGATCACCTAGGAAGAACTTTTAGTGCCAACATTTGAATGTTTTCTAAGTGGAATAGTTTTTGTTGAATGGATTTAGGGATTGAAAGCCCTTATTCATCATTTTACAAGTTTTACTTTCTTGCTTTGCATTATATTGGGGGCATATTTGCATTTGAAGTAGTGAAATTGCATGATTTTTTTGGGGGGGGAAGGATTGTGTATTGGTGTACAGTATATTTTGCTCATTTATTGAGAATCTTGATATTGATGAGTTTAATAAAATTTTGGGACATTGTGCATATGGGAATGATAAATGTTTTCTCCTTCTCATAATATAGATTTCATCGAAGTGAAATATTTTCATTCTCATTTCTTTGCATTGTTTAGAGTCGGTCAAAACATCATTTAGACCACGTCATTTTCCTCTTGAGTAACAACAGACTTAAAAATAAAATGCTTATAAAAATTGATTAGAGATTTTTATATTTTCTGGTAGCAAACCTACATTAGATTAGTTGTAGGGATTTGGAATATGTGTGAAAGATAAATTTCCAAAGCTGCAAACAAACATAGAATCTTGTGTTAGGGAGCAGTGAAATCCACTTGCTACATTTTGTCTTGGGAAGCCCTTCTCACACAAGGGTCAAACCTAAGGTCGCATTCAGACTGGAAGAGTTACTCACCTTGATTTTTTGGTCTTGGTGTAGATATTGCGTGTATTATGGGGGTCGCTTGAAGGTATACCCACAATGATGAGTGGAATCCTTTCAAGCTATTTTTGGGCTAGATACCCTACCTTTGCGCATGGATCAGACTGTCGATTGTTTCCCCAAGCATTACTGTATTAATTTGTAACCTTAGTGGTCTATCTCTTTAGGGTCTTTACACGAGGTGACTGTGGAGGGGCAAGTCTTCACGGTACCTTGAATCGAAGTTGGCCAAACTCACTCAGGCTCCTTGGAGGGTATACCCATGTTTATGTGTGGGATATTGCACCAAGTCATAAGTCCATTAAGCAGGTCTTCAACATAAATTTTCCACCCGTTCTATCTCATCCCTTTCTTACTTTTTCCTCGCGACATTGGATTTCATCACCAACTAGTGCATTCATTGTGAGAATGTTTTGTTTGCTTGCTTTCTTACTAGATTTTTAGTGTGTGTTGTTTGTTTTCCATAGAAGACTCTAGGTTGGATTTGTGTTAAATGGCATCAGTTCCCAAAACGACCAATGAGGGAACCCCTTTTCCAGTGGAACCCTTTGTTTTTCCTTCTTATGGATCCTTCCAAGTCTCGGAATTGGATTACCAGTATGGTTGTTTTCCACTCAAGTAATCCCAAATGTAGTAAGTGATTTGGTTGTAAGCACTTCCCCCCAAGAAAATCAACCTCATGTTGATCCTTCACCTTCTTCACTAGTAAGATCTTCTTCACCTTCTCCACTTGCAAGGTCTTTTTCCATCTCATCTTCTTCGTCGAGTGAAAGATCTGAAGCTAGTAACCCAGTGGATAAGAAGAATAAGAAAAGGAAGAATAAGAAGAATAAAAATAAACAAGGGTCCCAACTTCCAACCACTGCCAGACATGTTGGAAAATAACCAGTTACTATTAATTGTGTTGGGAGTGTTGATGATGCCAAGATCACCCAAACAACCCATAATCCCAAATACCCTTGTAGACTTTTTAAGTGTAGCCATATTCTTAAGGATTTCCCTGGTCTATCCAAGGTTATAGAATCATGGTCTACGCACCCTCGCCAACCCATGTCGTCAGCCTCTGAACAACATGTTGATGACCTCCTGTCAAGTAATCATGATAAAATTGGGAAAAATAAAATTAGAGTCAAGTTCCCATGTATGATATGCAAAGGGAGTCATCTAACTCACTGTAAATGTGTTGAACCGACACAGAATAGATCTAGCTAGAAAATACTACACACATTTGTAGAGAGAAATTGAGAAAGAAGAAACAAGATAGAAAGATTGGAAGAATTCTCATTAACAGTATTCCACACTCAAAGAGTAAATAATTTACAATATATATAGAATAAATGAGTAACTAATGATCCATAGTGGTGGTCTAGATTGATCTGGA